>JAXBDA010004430.1:0-28993 GCA_036023075.1 Gaultheria prostrata | reverse complement strand
AAAATTGGAAGTTCTGTACCCATTCACGTTCGTGTGTCCCGTGACTTTAAAAAAAGCAAGCATTTAGGAGTTGTTAGGGTACAAGGGCAGATTGGTAATTTGGTAACACAACTCAAAAAATCAAAAAATAAAAAAATTATTAGTGGAACAAGTTTTAGTTTTAAAGTAAAACAAAAAACCCAAAAAACCAAAAAAGCAAATAGTGGAACACCCCCCTTAGTTCACATGCTACTTTTCCAATTACACTGGTAGTAGTAAATGAAGCAAAAAAATTACTGCAGTAAAAGGTTTAATGTTCACTTGGTAGAAAACATCATTATAAATTTACTCTTCAGAGATCAAATTCCTCGCATTAATAGTCTATGTTTCCATGTGTTATAAATTCAAAAAGAATGGCCAGTAGATATGGGGTTTTAATATTTACTTCAAATATGTACAGAGAAATTCGAAAGCAAGATTAATCGATCAATTAAATCAAATAACAAGTTATAAACAGAAAATCTAATTCTTTTACGATTTGTTTTTTGAACTGAAAAAAGAGTGGGAAAGAGCGACCAGTGTAGCAACCTTCCATGAGCGTGACCATGCCTGACCCGCTGTGGAATGTCCGGTTGAGTCATAGCTATTGTCCAAATAGAACAGACCGTCACTATAACACCACCTAGACGAAGTTGGCCAAATGCTCTATTTGCAAATCCACACAAGTCCCAGCTGCAATGGCATGAGATGGATTCGAACCTTGAAAGTCCATGCAAAGGAAGAGAGGAGAATCTCATTTCATTCACTTTGGCTTCCTACAATAATTTGTCTCTTTATTATATCGTCGAATACAACTGTTTCGATAAACCTCGTTTCATCTATAAATTCGAAATATTTCAACGTGAATTGTGAATGAATCGCGAATCGACTCGTGAATGGTATGGCTCACCAACCAATTCTATGTAAACCAAGATTCGCACCGGTAAATTCGTATCCTTTTCGCTTGAATCACCACGAATCTTGCGATTTTTGACAAGTACGTTCGAAAGTTTTGCAGCGGTTGAAAGCCTATCCAATGTGGAATTGTGGACTTCCATATCATGGATGCGTACTACCTACTCACTCGGTCACTCCTATCCCCTTAAAACATTTGGAGTGAACTTTTTTCCCATATATAATTATAATTATAATTATATTAATTATATAATTGGGTGATGCCTATCTTACAGACCCATGTGGTTCCGTGCTCACTGCTCCCTTCCTCTCTTGTCATTTTTCTCCCTCCATCCCTCCCGAAAATTTTGGCCGTCCATTTTCAAGCGAAGTGGTGCTGAGTGTGCATCTTGGCCGTCCATTTTCAAATGGCTCAGATTTCTCTCTCTCTCTTTTTTTTAAAATTTGGGCCATCCAAAATATTTTTTGAATGGCTAAAATGTGCGCTCGGACACCACATAGATGATAGAATGGTGCCCGCTCGGCACTGAAAAATTTCTCCTCCCTTCCTCCCTCCCTCCCCTCCCTGCTTAAATACACACCTCACTGCCACAATTCAAATTACTCTCTCTCTCTCTCTCTCTCTCTCACTCTCTGCAATACTTTCCCCTGTCTGTTTTTCTCTGATTCTTTTGGTGCGCTCATCACTACTTGAATATCTCAAGTTTTCCCTGTGGTGTGTGACAGAAAGAGCAATAGCAGGCAATAAGCGATGCTTCAAAAGAGTAGGTGCCTTCGCAAGTTGATCCCATCTTCGAGTTTTTGTTCTTTACCAAAGGTTGGTTTCTGTTTTTACTTTTCTTGGCATTTTGCTCACAGTTTTATGAATCTCTGTTTGCTCCCTTCCTTTATCATCGTTGGTTTTCTTTGGTGAATTTTTTGGAGGATTCCAACCTAAATTAATTGGCAATTGTTGGAGTAAACTCTCGATGATATTCAGCTATTAACCCAGTTTTGATGACTTGCGTGAGCGATTGTGATGAAGTCTAACTCCTCTCTAGTCGTGGAGCCCGGTAATAAGTGGAGGTATAAATTGAGGAGGTGAGAGAATTTGCTAGGTGTATACTCTTATCACGTTAGATGAGGCCACCCAAGATCAACAATGATAATAAGTGAGATTTCTAGAATGGGTTATACTTAAAACAAATTAGTCATTTTTATTTTTGGATAATCGGATGTCTGGGCCAGCTTGCGCCCACTTTGATTAATTCCGGGCTCTGGAGGTACCTACCGGGTATAACAAATTAATTATAGTTAGTCTTTGGATTACACTTACCAGGTTTTGGTTAATTAGGTGAACGACGGGGATAAAGTGTGACACTTTTCTTCATCTGATTGTTAGCTTTTTGTAATTAGGAGCCAAGACTATTTCTACTTATCCATGCATCTTGGTTGGACAACTGATTCAATCCTTAGTGAAACCCATAAATGGAAACTGACAGGGATAGGGTTCATTAGAAGCGAAAGTATGTGTGTTTGAGCGGGAAGAATAGAAAATTTTTGGGTGCCGAGCGGGTATCACGTGTGACGTGTCGAAAGTATGTGTGTGAGTGGGATGAAGAGAAATTTTTTGAGTGCTGAGCGGGTACCACGTGTAGGTGTCCGAGCTCACTTCTCGGGCCTTTGAAAGTATTTTGAACGACTCAGATTTTTTTCCCTCTCTCTCTCCTCTTGCTCTCTTTAAAATCCGGACAGTCCACCATATTTTTGAATGACCGGTATACGGGCTCGGGCACCGCAACATGGTACCCTGTCGGCACCCACCCGGCATGAAGGGTTGCATGAAGTTTTGGATCTGAAATGGTTGGAAGTTGGAACACCTATTCTGTCCAAAAAGAAACATAAATGAAAATTGAATACTCTGGAGCTGGCTAACACTCTTACCTTTGGGCAAAAGCAATAAAGACACCCTTATTACAGCTGAGAATTTTTAGGCAAATTGGGCAACACGTGGCGCTTTACGTAGTACCCGCAACGCCCCATCATAATTGTTCAAATGCATTTTTGACAGTTTAGATTTTAAATATACTCTTACCGGTAATAGTAACTTTTGGATCCACCGGTAAGAGTATCTCTAAGAGTTATTTACAATGTAGACTATTCAAAACACTTTTGGGACGAGATGCGTGACAAATACTGTCACGTTCTACTCGTTCGAGTGCAAGGGAGTGGGGAACATTAATCAAAGCCAAAATATAATCCTGATCGAATATTATTTTAATATATTTTCAAAACCAATAATGTTAAAAAAAAAAAAACATTCTAACCCAATGTTGCAGTAATTTTTTATTTTTTTTACATAGTTTGTCGCAAGAATATATTAAAACACGTCTGATTAACATGATTTTTGCCATGACTTGTTCTCGATGAATAGAAATATATAAAAAGTCAACGAGTTCAATTATGCCAAAAATTCGTAAAAATCCAAAACGTCCATTTTTCTGCAAAACTAGGGAGGTGCCCGGTCTTTCATAAATTTCAGATTAATCAGTGACCAAAAAACCCGAATTAAAATTGCAGATTGCAGCTTTTTATGCATCCAGGGCTGCATCTTCCATCCAAGAAGCCTTCGAACCATCTGCTTACAGGTACGTACACTTGAAGATTTTCAGATCAGCTTTTGTGCTTTTACCCATATGTAATTTTTGATTTTGCTGCTTCATTTTTTGAAATCAGTGGCAGTGACGACGAGAATGGGGATATCGATTGGGACAATCTGGGATTTGGAATCAAGCAAACTGATTACATGTACATCACTAAATCCTCTAACGATGGGATTTTCGAGCAAGGACAAATTAACCGCTTTGGAAACATTGAATTGAACCCTTCTGCTGGGGTCTTAAACTATGGTCAGGTAAAGCTTCATCTGATTTCCCTATCACGACTTCAAGTTCTTGATTCCTGCTAATTAGGCCCACAAAATTATTCTAATTGTTTCAGATGATTAGGAAATCTCCAGCCCTTTATGCCATTTGTTAGTTGATTTAGTATTTGAGTGAATCTTTTTGGTTCATTTGATGATAACTTGGTATCTGACTCAATGGACTGACTAATTTATGGGAGAATCCAACCGTCCACTAGTGACTGGGGACCACTAAAGTCGGGATTTTGTTTGAAAGCACGCGGATGAGTGTCGGACCCAGACCAAAGTCTTCCTGAGGCCCAGAGTTTTTTTGTTTTGTTTTTTTTGAACGGCAAAAAGGTGGGAGGGGGCAATGAGCGTAGCAACCCCTAGGCGTGATCATAGGGGCTCCCGACCCACTGTGAAATGTCCAGCTCGAGCCATAGCTATTGTTCGGAAGGACAAGCCATCACCTGAGGCCCAGGCCTAAGGTGTTTTTGAAACAACAAAGAAACATTGAATTAAGTCGAGTAAAAAGTCTCCCTTGATATGGCAAAGGAAATGAGTGTCAATTGAGTTCTAATAAAGTAGTGGAGCCTGGAGAGAGTTCTTTTATTTTGTCCGTTTCCTCGTCACTCAAAACTTCAGTCAGTTTGGATGAAGATTTAATCGTTTGAGTATGGCTTGAGATGCCTTTACGCCACCCTAAAATGATAGTTATTGTTCTTTTGATTGGTGGTTTGGATTTTGGAAATCGAAATAGGGATTGTTTGAAGGCACAAAAGCATTTAGGAGAGAAGATGGGCGTCTGTTCCTCTTCCGTCCAGATCAGAATGCAATCCGTATGCAGTTTGGTGCTGAAAGGATGTGCATGCCTTCCCCTTCGATTGATCAATTTGTCGATGCTGTAAAACAAACTGCCCTTGCTAACAGGCGTTGGGTAATCCTTTCTCTTCTTCGCAGAAAACATACATATGTAAATACCTAAATGATTTTGTGCGGAATGTAACTTTGGTATTTTGAATTTGCATAGATTCCTCCTCCAGGAAAAGGGTCTCTTTATATTAGACCTTTGCTCATTGGAAGTGGGCCTATATTGGGTTTGGCGCCAGCGCCCGAGTACACATTCCTTGTGTTTGCTTCCCCTGTTGGCAACTATTTCAAGGTCAGATTTCCTGTTTTGATGAGTAACTGGAGCCTGAATTTGGTTTAAATGAGAAATGGTGTATAAAGCATTGGTTTCTGTGTATACAGGAAGGCTTGTCATCCTTGAACTTATACATTGAGGAAGAATTCCATCGTGCCGCTCGTGGTGGAGTTGGAGGTGTGAAGTCGATTACCAATTACTCCCCGGTAAGTACTTGTTTTAGCTATGTTAATATAAAGAAGTTGCTTAATTGAAAAAGGTCAGAAAAGGTACCTTTCTATTGTTCCTTAATAAGTCTCATAAGTCTTTCTTAAATCAAGGTGCTTGAGTTTTTGGATTATGTCATAGGTCCCGCCAAAATCTCATCAATAGTGATGTCTAACTCCTTTTATAGCTGATTAGTAGACTGCAGTTCGAAATCTAGATGTGGGTTGGGAATTCCCTTTTTTAAGGGATCCTCCACTAATCATAATCCTTTTCTGTAATGCAGGTTTTGAAAGCATTAACAAGAGCAAAGAGCAGAGGATTTTCTGATGTCATATACCTTGATTCGGTATATAAGAAAAATCTTGAGGAGGCCACTTCCTGTAACATTTTTGTTGTGAAGGTAATGCTCAACATACTTTCTTGTTTGTTCATCTAATATCTGTCACCTCAGTACCATTTTTCTATCTTCTGTGGGCAGAAGTAAGAAGATTGTCAAAAATTTCTACAAAATTTAATGTTATAGCTACGAAAGTCAAGGGGAGGAATTAAATTTGCTATAACTGAAGAAAATTGATACTGCATTTTGATTTTCCTTTATTAATGGAGGGACGTTGTCTTCTTTTGCTTTCCTCTGCTTGAAATTTTTAACTTTTCTTTTGATTGTATTTCTAAATTTGTCGATTATATGTGGATTGTAGACTCATGTACATATCACTTGTGCAGGAAAATATTATTTCGACTCCACCAACTAATGGGACCATTCTTCCTGGGGTCACACGAAAAACTGTCATTGACATAGCCAGCGATCATGGTTATCAGGTAGTTAATTTAGCGACAAAGTGGAACCTCGGAAGCCTGCATTGCTCTATTTATGAAACTCTAGTAGTAGTTTTGCAGTGGCTGTATCTATCGTCATCGAGTGACTTTATTTGAAAATCTGACAATTTCCTCCAAATAGGTTGAAGAACGAACTGTTCCAGTTGAGGAATTGCTTGATGCTGATGAAGTTTTCTGCACAGGAACTGCAGTTGGTGTTCTTCCTGTAGGTAGCATTACATATCAGAGTAAAAGGTATGTAGTAGCATTTATCTTGCCGTTGTAGGATCAGAACCTCATCGAACTTCCTTTCGGTGCTGCATTCCGTTTGTCAAGGGCTATGTTTTTAGTCAAAATTTGATACCACATTCAATATAGGTAACATCTCATTGTCAATTTAGGCTTGGAGCAGTGTTCTAAAAGTCGGTCAAGTCGGCTGACTAGTCGGCCCAAAGTTGCTAGTCGGGGCTCCCCCGACTTGATCGAAACCCGACTAGTCGGACAAAAGTCGGCAATTAGTCGGGCAAAAGTTGGCGATTAGTCAGCCAAAAGTCGCTACTTAGCAGCCAACTGACCTTGGACCGACTGGCGTCTTTTAGAACCTTGGCTGGGGGAGTTTGGGATCAGATGAGACAGTGATTAGGTACGTAGGATAAGACAATGTAAGAAGCACGAGTCTCACAAATTTGGGAGTGAAAATAGGGGAAAAATTCTATAGTGACTTTATTGCAAGGACAAGTGATAGTAAATGCTGAAAAGATCATGAAATTCTAGCAAGTAACCTTGAATTCACGTCGTTATGTACATTCACAAAATCTTTCCATGTAATTTTGGCCCCACATTATGATTAACAACGTGGAAGTGAATCAATCTTTGTATGATTGATGAGGGCTAGTAAATCAAAGAACATTTTTTAGGCAATAACTAGCAATGAGTGTTGTGCTACCATGAGGTGGAGAATCAAGAAACTAGGTATACCTAAAACTTGTCTCATTGAAGAATGATACTGAAAGGGATTACGAGCCCAACACAAGAAAATACTGAAAGAAATGCGTATGCCTCTTTTAGGAACGATACAAATTCACCGAATTTCTTGTTCCCATTTTCTGCCATGCTGTCCCAAGAGCTGTTGTCTTGGTTGTCGCTAGACCACAAAGGGTGCCTTTTTATTTTTATTTTATTTTATTTTTGTCTGTGCCTATTTACGTGTCCACATGCAATTTCCTGTCTCAGTGAAGAAAATTCATGCAGCATAAATAAGCTGCAGTTAGTGAATATATTTAATCTCTATGCTTTTTTATTCTGGTAGTATCCGAATATCTGGCTTCAGCAATAGTGTATAAGCATGCTCGATTTTTAAATGCAGGGTTGATTATAAAACAGAGAGTCAGCTTGTGAGTCGGGATCTGTACTCGACACTCGTAGGGCTTCAATCAGGTCTTATAGAGGACAGGAAGGGATGGTTTCTTGAGATCGAATAATTATTCGTATTCGCAGATTAGATTGCAGCAGCAAAACAAACATGCACAGAAGTACTGGTGCACTTGAAATAGTTTCTTTGTTGTAAATAAGGGTGGTGGTTAAATGGATGCATTATTTAGTGAGTCCCTGAATAAGAACATACATGGAAGCGCCATTCTCTTCTTTCCGTGGCAGTTTGTAAGAGACACTCTTTCTAATATTTGATTGGTCTTTTGAATTCCTATAGTTAAGGACAGACATAAGGGCGGGTTAGCCTGGGCGACCATACCACCCAAGTTTCATATTTTTCTTATCAATATAGTAGTAAGTTTTTTTAAAATTTTTACAACTATATAGGTTCGCCTGCCCAATGTTGTTGTCGTGTTTGCCCAATCCATACTCAAATCCTGCGCATGCACAAATTGGTTATGATTGTTGGTGTCGACACTTCAATTTTAGGTAGCCTGGTGGTAATTTGGATGGACTGATCTTAATCTTGTCCCACGACAGATGCATAATTTTGCGGACTAGTATTATTTAAAATCTGGACCTAATACCACCCTCTTAACTTTTCACCCACCCATTTGATGTACACCACCTTGTGTGAGACTCATTTTGGAGTTTCACACTAATAATTGGAACCGTTCAATTTATTTTAAACAAATAAAGTGGGCTTGAAATCGCTAAATTAGCAATCGCTTCACACATCAGTTGGGTTAACACATGATTTTACCCCTGATAGGCATTATATATGCGTCTAGCTTATCATGGAGCTGTGAACTACAAAGAATCTGGTGGAAATCGTGGCCAATTAGTATTGAAATGGATCCTTTCCAATAACTGTTTCGGATAATTGTTGGAGCTATCTCACAAGTGCAGGGTCTACAGAGAACTTCGATCTGTAAGAGCTTGCATCGGGATTAAATTGTTGGACTGCCATGAACATTTACTAGAGAATTCAGACCCTTTTAGTATTACTTATTTTCTTTTTTTATGTACTTCAAAAAATGATACTCGTAGTATTCACTTTCACTATCTAAAGAGAAGGAATACTCAAAAAAAAAATTTCTTTTGTTTTTTTTTTTGTGATCAAGAAGGCTTTGTTCGGTTCGGGTTTTGTATTTGGGATTTGGGTTTTGAGTGGAGAGAGATATGAGAGTAATAATTGAAATATGAGTAATGATTAGAGAAAGAAATGAGATAAAAATTAAAAATATAGGGATAATAATTTGAGGAAAATAGAAATAATGATTGAATAATAATTTAAAATACGAGTCTTGAGTCCCAAATCGAACAAAGGTGCAAATTGGTTTTGAAATCTCTGTTAAGAAATATTGTCCCACATTACTTAGGAGAGAGATGGATGATCACTTAATATATGCTGGGACCTCTCCACTCATTGCCAATTGGTTTTGAGTTGGATGATTCCACATGGTATCAGAACAGGGCCCATTCCACTCCACATTAAAAAGAAAAAGAAAATTCACAATCCACACCCCACGACAGACCAACAAAAAGGCTGCACTATGATATGACCCAAAAAGTGGACACACGTGACAGACCTCAAATGCAGCCCTGCACATGAGGGGGGATGTTAAGAAATATTGTCCCACATTGCTTAGGAGAGGAATGTGTGATCACTTAATATATGTTGGGACCTCTCCACTCATTGCCAATTGGTTTTGAGTTGGATGATTTCACATGTCCATTCACTTAAAAGGGACTGAATGATTATGTCCGGGTTGTACCGGCCCCCTTTCGGATCCGTTTCGGTATTCGGGACTGTTAATATTTTAGAACTCGTCAAATTTATTAGGCATGCTAAAAATCATGCTAATCGGATGTCGTTTGATTTCTTCTTGAAACATATTTATCTCTACAAAAATGAATTTTTATTCGGTGTTGTAATATCTTCTAAACCCATTTTTCTCGAGACACATGTGTTCCGAAAATACATGTGACTATACCCGGTTAGTATAAATTATGACATGCCTAATGTTCTCGACGAGTTTTAAGATATCAATAGGGTTCCGATCAACAAAACGAATCCGAAAAGGGCCAAAAAAATTACCCGGACATGACTCTCTAGTCCTTTTTTAGGGATTGGTGAGGACCCCTTTCCTTTATCAATGGGGTTTTAGCATTATTGAAGTGCATATGTGATTTGTCTCTATCAGCCGTACTCATATGGCATATTCTAATGAGGTGCCTAATGACCACTTAAGCCTGTTCATGTCTTAGGTTGGAACTTCGCACTACGTTTTTTGAAGTAAAATTCTTGAAGGTTTTTTATTTTTATTTTTAGGTGCAGCGTCTCACATTTAGCTAATTTTTATGCCTCAATTGTTTTTGTTTTAACAAGGAGAAAAGTTATCTTAATTAGACAAAAAATTTATGAAAATTCAATAAAAAAAAGTTTACTTTTAATTATTGGTGGAGTGGTAGGCCTAAGTGTAAGTAAATCTATGTAAGTTTTGATACAATAAGAGTTCCCCACAATGCTTTACGAAGTTTTCGACAAGGCAGTAATGATGTTTTGCCCCCATCACAATATTGAGAAAGTCACTATCGAGTATCGACTCTCTGAATGCTTCTAGAAAAAGTTTTGGATTTTATGAGTCTTTCTGCTCTTTAGGAATACTTCGGATTCTACTAGAATCTTTTAGAAGCTGCTGAAACGTTCTTGGCTATGCCGGAATCCTTCAAAATCTGTATATATTGAGGCCCCGTTCCACTAACTCAAAAAGTCAGCTTATTGTGACTTTTTAAGCAGGTCATTTTTTCACAATACATCACATAAAATGCCGTGAAAAACCGAAAAGCCAAAAAAACTTCTTAGTAGAACACCCCTTGAGTTTTCCAAGTTTTTCCGATTACTTCTAGAATTGCTCGAGTTATTATTTTCTAAATTTTTTGTCACTATCTATAAATAGGAGATGGGAGTAGTAGACATAGACTCGAGAGTGAGAGTGAGAGTGAGAGTGAGATGTACTAAAGGGTGTCTTGTGTCTTTTGCAAAGGGCTATGCAATAGAAGTGTATTACTAGCTTGTTTGGGGGTCGAAACTCAACAATCTGATATTAAAGCGAGACAGTCAGGGACAGGGAATAGGGAATAGAGCAATTGGGTGGTCCCCAATATTTCGAGAGCGAGCAAACTAATTAAGCTTAAAAATCTATCAAAGTGGTGCCCATAGGTAAGAGACTGTTGATGTGGATTCTCAAAAACTTGTAGAAAAAACAAGACAAATGTATTGATTAGTAATCAGTAATCAAAGCGCGAACTAAGAAAAAACAGAAGATACCAACCAGCCAACCAAAATTTTTCTTCTTGTGTCCTAGAGAATTCACCTGTGCCTAAATGAAGTTGTCAAGTAATTTGACTGCATAACATAATCTTACTTGGTTACTCCTTGTTCACACCCGACCAAACTAAACTGGCTCCTTCCAAAAGCCTTACATATAATAGGCACAGCCCAACAAATAAGACTTTTTTGTATGATTGACAAAAAATCATAACAAAATTAAGAGACCTTTAATAACAAATAAGACGGACTAAAATAATGATGGTTACCCCAGAAAATTACATGCAACAAAGTATCCACATCCAGCCATAGTTTGAAAAACCAGAATCTCTAAGCCAAAGCAAATCTACATGTTAGTGGAGTTCTTTCGATGGTGTTGTGAGATAGATTGGTTTATCAACAGTAATAGGATACTTCACCCAAGCCGTCCTGTCCAAACTCCAAATCACCGAGCTTTGTAGATTTGAACTTTTCCTATTATGAGAGACATAAGAAAATCAATCTTATGGTGAGTGAGAGTAAGCCTAACAAAAGTAACAAAATGAACAAAATCAATCCACGACCTTACGTAATATGCAATACCATGCACAATGCTAATTAGTCCTCAACTTTGTTTCGAGTGTTGTTAGCAAAGCATGAGCACAAAAAGAAATGAATTTTATTCGGTCCAAAAAAAAATGGAACAAACTGAGGGTATATATCTCTAATGGCTTTAAATCTAAAAAATTTGAAAAAAGTTTTTATCATTCAACTTAAAATCTGAAGGAAGAATCTGATGTTGCCCAAGAAGCATAAATGGCTACAATCCTATGGCTAATGAAACATGCAGCCTGCAACTCTTGAATTAAGTGTAAGGAAGCTAGAGCCAGAAAACATAAATATTACATACTACACCTTACCAAAAAGAAACAAAAAAAACTACATAAAAAAAAGGGGAAGAGGGTTTCATGAAGAAAGAAACTATAAAAAGGGAAAAGGGTAAGATTTTGATAGATAATTTACGAATAGTTTCAGATTCCCATTCAGCACTTGTTAATAAGAAATGTAACCTGAATAGCTCTCGTACCAATTCCGAATTCCAGACTTCAATCCAATAAGAACTTTTCCCTTAAAAAAAAAAAAGCAGCGAAAATGGTGTGTCATGGGGAAATGGTAAAAAAGAAAAAGAAAATGTAGTTATATAACCTGAATTCATGAGTCTAAACTGTCGACAGACCCTAAGAAATCTGCTTGGACCAGTAACCCACGTTGAAAGTTCCCATTTATGAAGGTTATCACACTAATAAAGCATCAAATGGTTCAGTGTAGCACACTACCCATCTCATGGATATTCCCCTTTCATCCAAAAACCAGAAGCTTCAAACGCTTTTGGTAGCTTGAAATTGTCCAAATAAATGTCTCACAAATCCTACTGAAGGAGAACTTACAATCAGAGTAAAGGCACTTATAGGAATTGTACCACTCGAAGGAAGTATTTCATAAAACCGATTAACGGTCTGTCAATAAAACCAAGAAAATTGAACCCAATTAACCATGTCGATTAATCAACTCCTAAATTGAATGTTAAAATATTATTTCTCAGCGCCTATGATCAGCTTATGACCATGAATTTCAGAATTAAGGAGTAAATCAGAACTAGAAGAAGAAATAGTATGCCTCGTCTAATAACACGTTGAATTGTTTCAGTAACTTTGGCTGGAAAAAAAATCAAATAGTGAATGGCAAACACAAGAAAAAGGGAGAGAGGAATTTGTCTCTATGTGAAGCCTAAACAATTAGGTGGGGTAACCCATGCCGCTTGTGCACATTTCAGTCAAATGAAAGCAGTATTTTTCAAATTAAAAAAACCAAGCACATAATTAAGGAGCAAAACAAAAGAAATGTAAGAGTACCTAAGCAAATAGATGAATACCAAAACAAACCCAAAATTCTAACACTACATCATTGTTTTCTTTAGGAACAATTCCACATGCTCATTACATTCTAACACATCCCAGTTTCTGGAGAGAACAGAGAGAAAGAAATACCAAGGAAATCTTACACCTGCAAAATAAACTGACACACTTGACGACCAACAATGAACTTCATGAACAAACGTTATTGACAAACTCTTTATTCTTAATTAAGTAATTGATAGTTTCTAGAAAGAGAGATCTCCATAAATCTTTTCCAAAGTGATGGCTTGGAACTTACAAATTGATGGGCCACGACTGCACAAATTGAAGGAAAAAGAGGAGTGCTTGTTCTCTTACTGGCTTTTTTCATCCTTTTTCTTTCACATTTCCAAGCCTATACGGTCTAAAAATTATTTGAAGGAGAAAAATATATACAAACTCGGGCTTGTAAGGAGAATGCAATGTGCATAAAAAGGGATAAAATTGCTTGAAAGGAGACAGGAAAATGAATTATTTCTTGGGAGGATAGAATTGGGCTTAATTCTTATCGTAGTTTAGCAAAAATCTTTTCCTATTATGGAAAGCTTTTCCAAAATTATGGTCATTTAGCTTAATCTCAACCCAAGATATCGATCAGCATAGTTAAACAAAAATCTAAAATTTACTCACAGATCACCCTTTCGACAACTTTAGAAAACTAAGATTTTCATAATCTTGATCACCAATAGAATATTTCACATGGTGCGCGCAATGAAGGAATTAACAGTTTTAAAAACATAGATGGTACAGTTTTCCTGTTATGCAAGAGCAACACAATATTCCTTTTCCTAAGTTGTGCCTGTGTTTCTCCTATATTTTACCAAAAACTTTGAATGCAAGTAAAATGGAAGCACCCTTCTAATCACAATTGAAATTGATGTTTGCAAACGCAACCATGCACAGTAATGACGATCCACTCGAGATAATACAATAAAGCATTTCATTCGCGCATTCTATCAAACAGTTGCATACCAAGCATTGTTCTTCTTAAGGTTGTGTATGCTTACCGAATTTTGCTAGGAAAACTGATGTGGCATACGGAAGGGATTGTGTCTGGTAAATACCAAGTTTTAAATGTTGTGTTTGGAAAACCAACGCCGCAAGAACATTTACAAAAAACGGGAAAAATCAGATTCAGGAATGGGATACAGAAAACAAAAAAGGGAACAAATTGACACGTTGAAGTAACTTCTGAAACATTTGATTGCTTACATAGTCTCTACTACCAATTTCAAGGGGAACACTCATGAAAAGGGGAAAATCTGAATCAGGAGTACCTGTGAGTGTTTAAGAGAAAAGGGGAAGAAAAAGTCGTGCGTCATGGGTAGAGATGCTAGGGGTGGAGATATTCTCAACCGCCTTTTGGGCGCCATTATTTCGTAGTAATCCTGACTGTTGCTTAGCTAATATTCAATCTGAGCCCTTAAGTACTTGGGTGAGAATCAATCCCAACCATTAGCTTATGAAAAATTAAACGTCGAACTCGGATTTATGTCTGGATTCAAAAACCGTCCTCCCTTATTAGATAGATAGCTATACACACATATATATGTACACTAGTTGGTTCGCACGTGGTTTTTTTTTTGCCCGAATTTAATCTATGTTGTTTGTCTATGTTTTGTTTATTTCAGTGGTGATGCGCATATTCCAATTAGGGCTGGATTTGTGTATCCCTCGGCCGTCCGACTGTGTTTTGAACGGTGCAGATGTGTTTTGATTTTTTACTGATAAAAGTAAATCAAAATTAAATTAAAATTGCCAAATGCATCCAGGCCGTCCAAAATATGATCAGACGACCGAGGAATGCACAACACGGTGCATAGCCACCAGGTGCACAACACCCACCCCAAGTCCGTTGCAGACAGACTGTAATTAGATTTAATGTTAAAGGAATGGGAGCACCACAACCCACCCAGGCAATCTAGAACCAAATTTCAGCAGTTATATAGAATCCTTTCAATATATTATCTCTGAAACTGGTGGATTTAAAAAAATGCCTGCCCAAAATTCAGAAACAAAACTCACAATGCATTTATAGGCTTGAAAAAAAAAAAGAGATGTAGGAAGGAAGACAAAGGCGCAAAAATGGGTTCAACAACATAGTAGCCCCAAAAATTACTATTGAAACTTCGAACACTCATGTTTATATCTCGCAAGCAATTTTGAATAGAAATATGTTTCCAAGAACTCAGTAGCTTTTCTGGTCTCTGTATGAATTTTTTTTTTGCTGTTGAAAATAGGTTTGAAAAACTTTTGGCCAAATAAGTTTTCTCCAAGGTCTAGGATGATAGAAACAGATAACAGGAAACACAAACGAATCCAAAGAGATACGTTATTTTAGGGTCTTACCTATAAGTTTTGGGTACCCTACCCCTTTATAGAGCTCAATGAAGGCACCTCTAATCATTTTCTCAGCATGATGAAGCTTTGTCTTATTGGCACGCAAAATGTTTTTCCCATCAGGCCCACATCTCCTTGAAGACTGACCGACTCATACCAAAGCAAAAAAGTGATTGCTGAGAATGATATTGTTCGGTTAGTCACTGGAATGTTGAACCTCTAGTTTTTACCTTGGCAATAGAAAACCCAACCTTAAACGCCCTCATTACTTTCTCTTCTTCTCACTTCGTTCTTATTTGTCCCAATACGTCTCCTGATTGCCCTGAGTTTGATAATTGCGCATCGGTTTGGTTGAACTCTTCAGTTTGTGTTGCCCACTTACCCTGCCCTTGTTCCTCCTCTGTTTTTCCTGTCATGGATTCTTCATCTGCAGCCAAAGATAATTAAATAAACATATTTGGATGAAAAGATATTGATTATTAAATGAAGAAAAGGAAAGAAACTCATGCCGCGTAAAACGAAAGCAATGATAAATTCAGAAGTTTAACTTCTCAAGTCATAACAGTGTTTTAAAATGCAGGAAAAGCATTTTGGATATATTCCCATTTCCCCTTCAAATCTCTACAATATTCAAGTGAGGTAAAAGGGTATTTTTAGTTTCTCTCTATCGTGGTCATTTTCAGCCAGATTAATGGCAGCTTTATCCAGAAATGATATTGCGCAGAAACATACCGTGGTGGCAATCGACAAGTAGAACAAGATCCATAAAACTGATGATTTATCTACTGATAGGCTATGAAGCACGGATACTCTATTTTGGCCTCCGTATCACATATTGTATCTGTATTGGATACCGATACTCTTGGATACGTATCCGTTACGTTTTTAAAGTATTCAGAATTTAAATTTATTTTTTGGTATTTGGATACGTTTTGGATAGCTAGGATACATCTCAGATGCGCGGGGTAAATATGTTATTACTTGAAATATGTGTGTCAAAAGTGTAATTAGGGCTTTATATGTGTTTTCCCCCAAATCGATCGACATAGCTTCTGCTCTCTCTCTCTCTCTCTCGTCCCTTATCTCACGTTCTGTGTATATATACACTACCCTTCCAATCGGGACCACTGCTTTTTGGTCACTTTCCTGACCAAATCTTGACAATCCAAACCGTTAGATGTGTTTAAAACGTGTTTTATGGTCCAACGCCAGGATTCGTAAAAAACAAATTTCCGGAAGTGGTTGATCGGAGCAGTTTTTGATAAAAACGCTAGTTCGGATGGTCGAGATTTGGTCCGGAACCATGAGGTCCGGACGGGGTCCGGATTTTAGTGGTTTGGATGGGAAGTGGACTATATATATATACAAGGAGCTTCCAATAAGGGCCCTTTATTGAACTTACCATAAGGACCTCCCATTTCCGGATCAAATTTTGACGATCCAAACCGCTCAATGTTTTTAAAACGTGTTTTTAAGGGGCCCCCATAACGTTCCCCTTAAAAACACGTTTTAAAAACATTGAGCGGTTTGGATCGTCAAAATTAGGTCCGGAAACACGAAAATTGGCTTGGTCCTTATGGTAAAGTTCAATAAGGGTACCTTATTAGAAGGAGATTCTATATATATATATGGTGAAACTGTGTAATGAAATTTTAGGAATTAAAAATTAAGTATATATAATATATTTAATTTTATATTTTTACATTCAACGTATCCCCCAACATATCGTATCCGACTTTTTAGAAAAATCATGTATCTATGTATCCGTATCCGTGCTTCATAGCCGACGGGCCCTAGAGCAAAGGATTGGGGGAAAAACAAAGCAGAACGGTGTTCCATTGAAAAAAGATATCAAAAGGTATTGCACAATGACGAAACGCCACAACTTTTACCAATGGCCTTCAGTAAGAGATTCAATTTCTAGACACCCCAACAACTCGAGTGAGTGAAAGAGATGAGAGACGGGTGGGCATATGTTTTGGCAAAGCCTTTACTTTATCACAACCCCACATCATTGTGAGAAGTACTCTCATTTTTTTTTTTCTTGTAGCTATAGAGAACAAATGCACACTACATTATTTGGGATATCGACATCCAACAGTATTGATTCTGAAAAAGGGTGTCTAATTTCTACCAATATGCCTATTGGGAAAAAAAAGAAAAAGAAGAAGAGAAATTGTTAATCACATAGTAGACAGCATGGAAGATGCCTTCAAAGTTCAAATTCTAAATAAGATATGTAGCATCATGAAGTTTATATAACACAATTGATTAAAAATTATACAGTAGTTGCTAGTTGTTTAAGTAAACCTTGTAAATAAATACCAACGTAAACTTAGTAAAACACAAAGTGTAAGACCAAAACTTGAGCAATACAGATTGTCTAATCGTCGGATAATTAGTGTGATGTAAAAAAAGAAAGACAATGGTCAACAATTTAAAGAAAATGAATAGTGGGATGTGAATAACAATCTGACATAATCTATAGTATATAAAACTTTAACAAGGTAGCAAACTTACACCAATCAACCAAATATCAACCGAAAATGGCTTCCACATAAGAATTCTTCATTGGTTAGTATTCCTGTAATATCTCAACTATGGACTGCGAAAGAGTGTCATTTGATACAGGATTAGCAATAACAACATTCAACATATAATAACAACTAAAAATGCAAACCAATAAAATTCTCACTTTACCATCATAAAGTCAAAACCTCCCTGTAAACTATATTTTTCGTATAAGATCTTTCCTTTCTTCTTTGCAGTTCTGTTTTTATGAGGACTTTTGTTGATTCCATCGAAACTCCACGGGATAATGCAACATATAACTGACCATGAGAAAACATGTGTTGGGGTAAATACACCCCAACACAAGGTACTGTTTGCCCTTGTGCGTCGTTTATCGTCATTGCAAAACATAAACGAAATGGAAACTGTGTCCGCTTAAATTGAAAGAGGAAGGAATCATTCTCAGCTGGTAGAAAGGGTATTCTGGGGAGTAGAACCTGTTGTCCTGCATGCTGCCCTGAAGTGCCCTGAAGTAATTTCTACATGAATAATATTGGGTTCAAACCCTTTGCCAACGATTCGAGTCCCATTACGTACACTGCCCATTAGATAGATTAAGATTCCTCAATAACATTATTGGGTTATTTAATTTCAGCACCAACTCATGTGGGGGAAGGCCATTTGAAGTCAATATGTTTAGAAACTCCTTAGGATAATAGTTACGTGTATCATCAATTGCCTCGGTCAACAGATTCATTTCTTGTAGCAAGGATAGCACGCTTGGTTATGTACTCCGCCGAATGTGCATTTTCTTGTAGTGAGGGGAATATGGTGTTTATCAAGTGGTCTTCACAATGATTGGTATCTTCATAGCAACTACCATTTTCCTTAGGAATTTGTATCAAGTTCTCGTATACAGTTGTTTCATTGCCATTTCCAACCCGTAAAAGGAAGTCGCTAAATGTTGAGCCCTCATGTTTTTCAATAGCTTGTGTTTCTACCTTTCAGGCCAAAGCTAGGTTTGTTTCCTATTTCCCCACGCACCGGTAGGAAATTGGTTTCATCTAAAATCATGGTACTTTAGTAAGATCACAAGCCAAGTCACAAAAGGAAGAATGTTGAGTTCTAAAATGTAACGACAACGCCTTCTATTTTTATGTGTTCAGTTTGTGCTGCATCCAAAGTTTACATAATGCTGCAAATAATTTTCTCTTAATGGCGAATGAAAGAATAGTGGAAAATTAATTCTAAACCTTAGATTTGTATAAGGTCGGCAAGAGTCACGGGAAAAGAGCCCCTGGCATATATCTATTTGCTCTAATGAGGCAAGTAAAGATTTTCGGGGACAATTCTAAGTTCATAATCCTGGCCAAAAGATAGAAAATGTAGTAAAATAGCAGCCGTTGTCAACGCATGGAACTCATTTAAGGGTGCATGTCCAATCCCTATTCAAATCTAAACTCCGATTCAACATCAGATTAGAGAAAAGCTCAAAATCTCGCCAGAATCTTTCCCTTGTTTTGGGAGTTAGGTTGGTTGGTTCCTATTGGAACAATCCATCAACACCTTATGTGCAATAACTATTGGGTAAATTTCAATGACCTCCCCTGAGGTTTCTGACAAATGCAAGGACCTCCCCTGAGGTTTCTGAAATATCATTGACCTCCCTTACTTTTGAAACTATTATCAAGATTCCCCCATCTGTTAACTTTCCATCCAAAAACCGTTACTTTGACTATGAAATGATGAAAATGCCCTTTCCTTTTGCCACTACCATCTTTATTACCCTTCCCCATTTGAATTGTATATATGCATATACGATATATGTATATTTATATATTTAATTTTATATTAATTTTAAAGAGTCAAATTTTGGATGACTTTTCTTTATGAAAAAAATTATGTTTGTTTGTCTTATTGAATGTCTTTTTATCTTTCGATCAATTTTTTATTTTTTTATTCACCTTGAATAGAGGATTTGAAAAAGTAAATACGTGTGTGTGTGTGTGTGTGTGTATTCTTATGTACTATATTTAGACAAAAACACAAGAAATAAAAGGCAAGATCTCTTTGTCAATTGTTTAAAAGTTTGCAACTTAATTATGAGCATCACATACAAAACGTCATTAAAGAAAAAAGGAAAAAATATTTATCAAAGTACTTTTGTTGGTCTTTAGTACTTTTTTGTTCCAAATAATAATATGCATATTTTTTTCAACTTTTTCATCTCCTCCTTTAATATGCAAAATTTTTACCGAATACCAAATGATGGAAAAAAACTCAATAAGAAAAAAATCTTAAAAGTCCTTAAAGAAAGTAATCGCAAATGAAACCCTTCTACTTAAATAACTAAACAAATGTGGTTGGGAGTAGGGTTGCGATACACACATACATATATATGTGCATATTAACTTTTTCAATCCCTCCTCAACATGAATTAAAATTTAAAAAAAAAATTGACCAAAAGATGAAAAAAAATTAAGACAAAAAAAAAAAATCATTAAAAAAGTCCTCCATAATTGGTCTCTTTAAAAAAAATAACTAAGTCAATATAGTTGGAGGGTGGGGATCCAATATTTTACATATATATACGTATATACAATGGGAAAGGGTGATAAAGAAGGTTAGTGGTAAAAGAGATGGCATTTTTGTCTTTTCCTAATCAAGTTAACGGTTTTTGGATGGAAAGTTAACGGATGGGGGAATCTTGGTAATAGTTTCAAAAGTAAGGGAGGTTAGTGATATTTCAGAAACCTCAGGGGAGGCCCTTGCATTTGTCAGAAACCTCAGGGGAGGTTAGTGAAATTTACCCATAAATATTTACTCTGGCAAAACCTATGGTGTTTCGAAACTCAGCAGTACTTTATACAGTTAGGGAATTAGGAAATCTCTTGCCTTGTGGAAGGTGGAAGCGGCAGGAGGAGATGTTGGGCGATGGGCAATCATGGACCAAGGAATTCTGCCTGGCGCAATGGGGTCGTCGGTAGAAGTGATCGGGAAACGTTGGTGTGGGAAATAGTAATTGTTGCGTCTTGAAGGAGAGGGAAGATGAAGTTACTGGTGGTTCGTTTTTGGATTTGGGTGGCGCTTCGAAATGGTGAGTAATGGATGCGGACTATTAAAAGAACGAGTAGTGATACATACACACCCCCATATACACACTCAGCCACACCCTCTCTCACATGGGGTGTGGTCCCCACACGGGGCCCACATGTGGGGACCAAACCCCATGTGAGAGAGGGTGTGGCTGAGTGTGTATGTAGGGGTGTGTATGTATCATTTTTGTAAAAGAACTGAGTTTGGAATATGGTTGGGTCAGTTATTTGTAGTTTTGGAGATGGGTATTTTTGGTAGGGAAGGTGTGGGAAACACTTTTAGGCTCCGTTCCATTAACTCAAAAAGCTAAAAGTCAGCTTATTACGTTTTTTGAGAAAGATCATACCCTCACAATACATCACATAAAAATCACAAAAACCAATACGTCTTTCGAGCTCTCACATAAAAAAGTCAAAAAACCAAAAAACCCAAGTTAGTGCTTCAGCTTTTTTACGGTAGTAGTAGATATAAGTTTCCTCATGTTAACAAGATTTCTTTTTCCACTAAAAAAACATGCAAATGTCACCGTAGAGTGAAAGCCTTCAGTTTCGGGGAATAGACGATGAGTACAACAAATGTGGCAGTAAAACTAATGTATGCAAAAGAGACCGAAGGTTTTGGTTATTATTATTTGTGACACCAACAAAATGATGCTTGAGCCAAAGGGGATTACGATAGTAAAATACTAAGGGTGTTCATTGTTCACCCCATTTACGTAAGTTCTTCCCCAGCCTTTGGGTATTATTATTAAGATAGAAACCATCAGGTTTTACTACCCAATAACATTTGTACTTATAATACCTACCCGGATCACCTTGACGACACTTTTTTTTAACATCATCATTAAATACATCAAAAACACTGTCAAGGGATCCCCAATAGAAGTGACAGAAGAACAGAGTACGAAAGATGCCATTGTTATTAAATTGCCAATCGAATTCATCATTTTTATTGATGTAATGCATCCCTAAATCGTCATCTCCAGATTGACAACGAGCTTGCAATGGACCATGATTTTGAGGAAGATGATTAATTATATGCACCTCTGCATCCTTGGATGATTGTTCGGTATTCGAAACAAAGATCGTTGTTATGATAAGTAAGAGAAAGAAAAAGGAGCTCATTGATAAGCTTATAGAACTGGATGTAATATTGTGGTGTTTCAAATTGGTGCTTCTCTTTCCTTTGCATACTTATTTACATAGCCGGCTTTGGGATTTAGCTAGGCAATGAAAGTGATTGATTTACACAATCCATGAAGATTTTTAAGATCTACCTTAGAGGTGCCTACGACTTCTTGTTGTAACATTTGAATATTTAATGAAGTATATATATTAATTATAGTTCAACCGGTTAGCATTAGATTTGTTAGCATAAGAAATAATGTCAAGAGTTATTAAGTGGTTGGTAATTAATTTACGTCATTAGCTCTTACTACTTTGAATTAACGTAGTCTGCCTATAAGTTATAAATAGGGATTCCTACGGCTTTGGAATATGTATCATCAGATGGAAAAGTAAAAAACTTACTCCTACTTTCTATATAATTCATACAGATTTACACGAGTAAATTCAAAGGAATTTTGACCCGTGGAGGAAATAGATATTTAATCACTTTTATTGATGACTTTTCAAAATATACTTACTTATATTTGCTAAAACATAAAAGTGATGCTTCTGAGAAATTTAAAGAATTCTTTCAAGAGGTTGAAAATCAATTCAGTAAAAAGATAAAGAGAATATATTAGAAGTGATAGAGGTCAAAAGTATGTATCTTTTGGCTTTGAATCATTTGTTCAGTCACTGGAAATTATCTATGAGATTACACCACCATATTCTCCTTAATCAAATGGTGGTGTTGAAAGAAAAAAAATAGCACATTGATCGATCTAACTAATGCCATGCTTATTGATTCCAGAGCCCACTCAAATCTTTGGGGCGAGGCGGCCTGTTTGTGTTTAATAGAGTACCACATAAAAAAACAAAACTTATGCCTTTTAAGGTATGGAAGGGGCGTAAGCCAAAATTTGGGACATTTGAGAGTTTGGCCTGTCTAGCTTTTGTAAGGCTTACAGACCCTAAAAGACTAAACTTGACTGTAAAAGCTACCAACTGTGCTTTTCTAGGATATAGGGTAAACAGTACAGCCTATAGCTTTTTGGATATTAAAACTAATCTCTGTTTTGAATTAGGTGATGCTATTTTTCATGAAGAAAAATTTGGTTTTCAGTCAAGAAATAGTGGGGGTCAACAATTTCCTGAAAATATTTTGTCTCAACCAAGTTTCTTCTACTCCTCCTGTTCTAAGTCAAGTGAATACTGAAGCTGAACTTAGAAGGAGTAAAAGAGCTAGAGTTGAAAAAGATTTTGGCCCTAACTATCATGTTTTTAATATAAATGATACTCCCATTTCTTTATAAGAAGACATTATAAATGATGAAATGGATTCTCCAATTGCAAATAAAACATAGAAATAAGTAGATTTACATCTGGGTTGTAAACCAACTGGGTGTAAATGGATCCTTCAAAAAATGCTTAAATTGGATGGGTCTATTGATAAATGTGAAGCAAGAGTTGCAAAGGTTTTAAGCAACAAGCTGATCTTAACTTTTTTGACACATTTTCTTTGGTTACACGCGTGATATCTATTTGATTGTTAATTGATACGGCTGCAATTTGTGATTTGAAAACTCATCAAATGGATGTAAACCTGAATAACGAAATTTATATGGACCAACTTGAGGGCTTCGTGGAGCCCAAACTGGAAAGCAACTTGTCTTGACCAGTTACATTATATTGAGAAAATTTTGAAAAAATATAATTATCTTGATTGCAAGCATGTTTTTACTCCCTTTGATACTAGTGTGCATCTTTTTCCCGTTAAAGATGATAATGAGGTGATAAATCAAAAGGAACATGCTAGCATGATTGGTAACTTGCGATATGCGACTGATTGTATTAGACCTAACATTGCTTAATTATGCAGTTGGAGTACTTAACAGGTTTACTAGCAAGCCGAGTATTGATCATTGATATGCTATGGAAGGAGTATATTTATTTGGTACCATACTCATGGTTTGTTTTATAAAAAATATTTTGTTGTGCTTGAGGGGTATAGTGATGCTGATTGTAATACTTTGTGAGATGATCCTCTCTTGACTATTTATGTAACGCCCTGGATTTTAAACATAATTTCCGTACATTTCATAATAACTAAATAGCCCTAGGCTACTAATAAATACCCATAAGTGAAATGCAAACATTCATTACATGAGTTACAAAGTCGAATTTAGTGAATGTTTTACAACCCGAAAGTCAAAAGAGAGAAGGAGATATTACTACAAGCTTTTACAACATTATGATAAGTTAGAGTTACTACATCATCAAGATATCAAAAAGTACATGAGGATAGAGTAACTTCTCTAGTCTTCAATAAGCTTTCAAAAATAGCATGACAAACTCCAACTCATGGATGTGGCCCTATACCTGAAAAATGATAGGGTTGAGCATACACATGCCTATTAGAGAAGTCTCTAACACAAACTCTATATATGCATGTGGTGTATAGTGCAAATGTGTGAAACTACAATGCACGGAAAATTAATGTTTAAAGTCGTTTTCTTCCAATTTACATCTGTTTATTCCAAAACATGTTCCATGCAAGCGCACACACCCACCCACATGCACACACCCTTCCTCCTCCTGGGCCGTCATCCGTTGATGACCCCTACTAATTTTTCGTGACTTTAAGGAAACCATCCTCCCCCTTTGGTCAAAGGCTAAGCATCAATGTGCTCAAGCCAAATCATAATTGGATCAAATTCCTCAACCATGTCACAGGTACCACACCTCAATTCCAAAAATATTTAAATAACTCATCACCACACTTTACTTAAAAGTCTTTCCACAATTTCCTCTTGGGTTGGCTCCCATGAGTGTCAACACAATTCCATGCCCAAAAGGCATGCACAAATATCTCAATTTCATTATTAAGAAAACAATTTGATGCATAATGATGAATATCTCAAAAGCCCCAAATCGGGTACACCACAACCCCTAGCTTCAATCGAAGTATGGGTTCCTTCGTGAAATCATCTAAATCCAACATCACTGGAGATAAACATACTAGCTGGAAAGCTAAATATGCAACCCTTGTCAAGAAATAAATACCCAACTTCAAGAGTTCATGGAGAAAGCAAGTATTTTCAAAAGAAGTCTAGCTTTAGGACAATATGAGTAGAAATCAAAAGTTTATGATCTAAACACATAGATATAAGGAGAGAAGAGAGAAATCCCTACCTCAAAGAGCAAAATCCCCAAATGCAATGAAACCCTAAGTGCTCCAAGTAAATTTTGTAGTAGCCCACTAAAAATATTATCCCTCCAAGCCTTGGCACAAGATTTTTGAGTTTTGATTGTTAAAAGAGAGAGAGAGAGTCAGTAGAGCCGGGGGGGGGGGGGGGGGGGGTTAATGAAAGTGGTTCAGTGCTTTCTCTCCCAATTTGGTTTAAGTGTAAAAATTACACTAACATCCCCCTACTTATTTAGGCATCCTACTTGAGTTAATTATTATACAAGTAGCTAACTAGGACCCCACATGCCATAAAAATAAATAGTAACGATGTTAAAAGCCATCCAATGTGGGTCCCAACACTTTCGTCCCAAGGATCGCGTACTTGGTCTTGAAAAAATTAAGAATACACATTGCGACAATAAAAGAAAACAGTGGCGGCTCCTCCTCTAGAAATAATAATTGTACATAAATAAAAAAATTCTACTAATATCAACAATGCCACAAAAAAACAACAAAGTATTTAGCATATTACAATTGCCCTCGACGACTTTTCATATTTTGAAACCGTTGCATAATGACATTAGTATCAATTGTATCAAATACATCACTCTCATATATAAGTAACCAAGCAATCGTTCATCCACTGATCTCCCATTTGATTACGGAGATTGCTCTTTATGTACTTTATGGCTGAAAAATTTCTTTCAACTGTTGCAGTAGCGACATTAAGAGTCAATACCAATGTCACAAGCCGATAGACCAATCTATATATGACATGCTTATTTGTCTCCACTAACTTTGCAGCAAGATCACACATGCCCTATAGCTTTAAAAAAAAATTCATCGGATCTCATATCTACAATGAAATTTTTGAATTGAATGTCCAATGCCATGAAGTCCACCTCAGAAAAGTCAGACGAGTAGAGTTTTGCAAGATGGGTCAACTTTTTCCTATCAAAAGCAGAAAATGAATTCCTAGGATTCATGCAAGCCTTACAAAGTAGCAACTCCGTTGTCCTCTCTGTGAAACGATTGTTTAGCTCTTGAAGTTGCATGTCTAAGATTGTATAGAATAGCTCAATGCTTGCTGCAAAACGAAGACACTTTAGTCAACAAAGAATCTCACCCATCTTCTCTCATCATTTGCAATTGTTTCTTAGATATTTCAAGTAGGGTCATAGCATTTACTATATCTTGTGTCTTCTTTTGTAGTGCTAACCACTCATTTGTGATTCCCATAAAAAAAAATTTGGAATGGGTGTTCAAACATTTTGGGTAGGGTGTTCAAAATGACAAAAAAATATTTTTACATGTATTTCTAAAAAAAAAAAAAATTCCAGAGCGTTCGGGTGACCACCCTCGGCTCAAGGTGGAGCCGCCTCTAAGTGAAAAGAAAGGAAATTACGGGTCTCTATTTTTTTTTAAAGCAAAAGCAGAATTTCATTAATCTTTGAAAAACGCATTGCAAAGATTAAAAGGGATCAAGGAATACGGCATCACAATGCGAGGAAGCATCCCAATATGTTAGCACCCAACCACATGACAATCATATGCCTCCAACAACCCAAAGGGAAATAACAGAGTTGACAAGAAGTCAACCAGAATGGATCCAAAACAAAAATACAGAGTACGTACCAAATCAACTCCCTATCCCTGGTACATCTGGAACAACGAAATACTAGTGAATCAAAGGCAAAAAGACAGCAAACACACTAGTGAATCAAAGGCAAGACTGACCCTACCAGCAACTTGCATAATACAGACACGATTTCTGAGTACAGCAGTAGCATTAGTGAGAACGCAGAATTAGACACTCCAGAACACAGCAGCAGCATCACCATGAAGGCTAGAACAAGTCATAATCTGTCCTCATAAAAATAACCATGCATTGAGACCCAGAATTATCACCAAAAACTCAGAACCGCTGCAGCAGAATCGAACAAAATATCCTCAGAAAGTACGGCTCTCTACCATTTATTTTTACTTCAATACTTTGGAAAGTGGTGTTATATGTTGGAAATCGAAAAAGCAAACAATTATTGCTAATTCAACTATGGAAGCCGAGCTTATAGCTTTGTCTTCAGCATGTGAGGAAGCAAATGATGAAGATGACAACGAGAAGAGGAACATTACCTTGAAATCAGATACTTCACAAAAAGGAAGGAGAAGAAGTAGAATTTGCGAGTGTTGAAGAAGTAGCCAAGATTCAACAACCACATTAGAAGAGGAAAATTTGGCAAAAGACCTACTAGGAGAGACTATTCAAAGGAAGAAAAGACCAAATCATATGTTACGAATCCAAAAAGCCGGGGCACATCGAATCCAATGTCCAAAGTTAAACAAAGGACGACAAGAAAGGTAAAAGAGATGAAAAGAGTGAAAAGACATGGCCATTCTTCAAATTCCTCGTGCAGTTTCATCATATTCTTTAGCCATAAAGCAAAGGCCAAAGTTGGACAACTTCACCACTGAATAAATTGACTATCACACTCTAATTTAGACTCAAATCAGTATCTGGACAAAAACTTTTATACCTTTGAGCCTCGCTTTGCCTTTCAATAACCGAAGAACTGAGGCATTATTTAATGGAGCTTTGGCGGCCAAAAAACCCTCGGTCACTGACAAATAGATTCCTCAAATCAGAGCAGCCAAAGCCAGACAAACGTAAAACAAATGAAAAATTAACACAAAAAAGAGAGCGATTCCAAAGAACTTACATACATGTATTTTTTCATTAGAGTGAACACTAGCGGGTGAGATCTGAAGCAGAGCTTTGAAGGAAGAGTGGATCGAAGTGCTTTTGTTGGTAGAGTCATGCTTGACTTTAGTCTATAAAGATTTTAAAATTTTATATATAGAGTCAAGTAGCCGAAAGGGTAACATTGAGGTGAGTTGCACATTATCACTTATGGACTTAAATTAGTTGGACTATGACAAAAATTTCAAAATCTACACTTCCAGATGAGAAATCAATAACCTGAATTAAGTATATGAAGGTTAGAAAATGGTGCGGAAAAATATAAAACTATGGCTTGGCCCAGTTTTAGTGTTTCTCGTTGGTTGATTTCTTGTCAACTTTAGAGGGTTGAAAAACAATTTATGGTGCGGAATATATTATGCACATTAGGTACGTAATAAAATAAAAGCACTGGTTTTATTATTGGAGGGTTGAAAAACAATTTATTTCTTTAAATTAAAAAATTTACCACAGGCACCTCCAAGTCAATTACGTTAGTATTACAAAGGACTACTATACCAAGGACTACAATCCGTTACTTATATTCATAAGATACATTGCAAATAAAAATCCCCAAAATCAGATTCCTAGCTAGTTTAAAAAAGCCTAAAAAAAAAATGACTTGATACATTTGAGATCTGAGCTCTTGTGGAGAGAGAGAGAGAGAGAGAGAGAACTGAAACGTCTATGAGCTGTAAACTTTGATCGATCTACCTTCACAGTCAGTTAATGGCCGAGATCTCTTCACAAACTAAAGGGCTGAGATTGAATCACAACTATGACTTGATGCATTTGAGCGGCAATGTGAATACTGAGAACCAATTCTAACCCTTGGATCTAACCATGAACTTAAACTCAAACTCAGCCATCAATGATCTCAAAGAGTTAGCTTAAGTTTCTGGAGAGGGTAAAACCCGTACTCCCTTTAGGGTGCCCTAGCTCGGCATAGCAACACGGATGTACCCTACAGGGGAACCGAGCTAAAGAGGCCACGAGTAGGGTCAGGCGCGCAATACATAGTCAACCATGGCACCACGAGAAGGTGCAGGGTCAGAACCGAGCTACGAATAGATCGGTCCTAGGATCTACAGGCCAGCGACGGTATAGCCGAGCTACGTGACAGCACGGTTACACCACTATTAGGCTAACAAAACGGTAAAGCATTTTGGAACAGTCTAGAATACTCTCTTACGTAATAGGAGGTGTATCCCGTGAAATAAGGGAATGATGTGAGCATTCCATATCGGATAAGGAATGTAGAGTTCTGTTGAGAATCGTATTGCACAAACATATGGGAATAAGTCCTATATGGAAAGGGATCCCATTAACCATG
>JAXBDA010004429.1:0-28998 GCA_036023075.1 Gaultheria prostrata | reverse complement strand
GTTGACATCGCCCTAAGCATCACACGTGGCAAGTAGCGTAGCTCTTGCCTACGAGAGATCAAAGAGGTTAACAAACCCGGTCTTTGGTACGTAAAATTAATCCTAACTCTTTGCTAAACAAACAATGCATACCACTTGGCGAGGAGAGCGAATCAACCGGAGTCATGGGGTGTTAATCACCCCATGACTAAGCCTACGTAACTACTCACTGACCATGATTAAATTAACCTTAATTAGAAATTTGAAGGAAATAAAATGCATGGTAAACTTGCAAATAAACTTGATTATAGTGTTCACCCTAGGTTTGCCTACCACATTAGTCCTTGGAGAAATCACGAACAACAACTTTAAACTTGAGTTTTCAAGAAGAGAAGCTAGAAAATTAAGAACAAGATTCAACCAACAAACTTTGAAACAAACTAGATTTTATAGAAGGCCTAAAGATTACAAGAACTATTAATGAACTAGGAAATGAAATACATCCACTACTTACTTGAGTTTTTGAAGTAAATTACTTGGAAAGCTTGAAGAACAACAATGGAAGAAAGACTTTAATTTTCCTAAGCTAGGTAGGTAGAAGAGAGATAATGAGGGAGAGAGGGAAGGATATTTATACAAGAGCCCAATCTCTCTCCTCAAAAACATCAAAAAGTAACCCTAAAGTGGAAGCCCGGATCACAAAGGTATCGATACCCAAGGGATGGGGTATCGATACCAAGCTGCATTTTTTTTCCCACGTAGCTTGATGGTATCGATACCAACTTCATGGGGTATCGATACCAGATGGGCTGGATTTCTTGGGCCACATTGGTATCGATACCAAACTTGTGGGGTATCGATACCCCTTGATCTTTTTGCTTGATCCTTCATGTTTTGGTCACCCTCTTGCCTTCCGGCTTGATCTTGTGACCTCCGAACCTCCCGAGCCTTAGCCAAATCTTCGTGCAACGGCACTAGAGGCTCGGTGGTGGATTGCCATGGGGCCCTTGACCCTTGGATCATCGGGACTCATCCCATTATGCCCCAAATGCGCCCTTTTCGTGATTTCCACCTGAAACTACAAAGAGCACACCTTGCGCAATATCAATCTTATCAAGCGCGTAAACGTGCGTGTGTGTGGACAATAACGAGGTAGATGAGCCCAATTAAATGCAATCTTAGGAGCTCATCACTGGCATAATACGTTACAATAGCCAAGCAAGATCGTGCTATTATGCCAGGGTTACACAAGTGCAACACCGTGGGCAAAACGCCCGACAATAACTCTACCCAAAATCCCAACTAGCAATTCTAGAACAATATATGATGAAAAATAATGACAGGAGTTAACAGAAAACTGTTTTCATGAAATATATACGTGACGGTGTCAGTGAAAATCATGCTTGTGCCAGTGTCGATGCAAATCAGAGTGAAGTGCGTGGAAATAAACATGTGTCTCATATCATCTTTCATTATAAGCATTCTTCTTCAAATTTATCTATTGTGGACTGCTTCCGACCACCGAGCTTACAGTCAGTTCACTCCACTCATATGGCTAGGGGTGTCAACGGTCCGGTTTGGTGCGGATTGGTATGAATCCGAGGACCGAACCAAAAGTCTACGGTCCTATGTAAGGCAATCTGTGTCTAAACCAAAAGGCTACGGTCCGGTTCCGAAAAAAATCAAAAAATCACGGTTCGGTTCACGGTTTATTCACAAATTATTACATTCCACTAAATAAAAAAATAAATTCCACATTCCATTGTTTCAACATTCATAATGTAACTTTTGGAACCCATTCATGAGCAGCTTTTAAGTTTTAATAACCTTTCACATTCACAATGTAATTTGAAACAACACAAGGAGCAGTAATTCAAAATGATTCACATCCAACAGAGTAGCACTAGCACTAGCTATTAAAGAGACACCAGTAGCACTAGCAGTAGCAAAAAGATGCAACAACAACATAACATAAAGAGAGTAAATAAATGTCTTCACCATAAAGAGAGTAACACTAGCAGTAGCAAGGGCGGAGGGAGGAATATACAATGGGGTCAGTTGACCCCACTGAGGTCGAAATTTCTGTAGGAATAGTTATAGTTTTCCCTATATATTTGCTATTTTGACCCCACTTTACACCTCCTTTTTTGCCCCGACCTATTAAGAGTTCAAATTTTGACCCAACTTATCAAAAATCCTGGCAGTAGGTTTAGGGTTTGGAGTGATGGCTGAAAATAGACAATACATAATCAGATACAATAAATAGATAATATACGTGCAAGCAAAATTTCAATGATCAATTACAGTTTGCACATTTACTTTTTAAAATCTATTTTTCTGCTTCCACAGATTCGATAACCGGTCACTACAAGCAAACACTATTTACTTACATTCTATTAGACGTAAGTAAAAAGTACCCCATTCGGAAACAATGGTGGGGTCTAGAGAGGCTAATTCAAAATAAATAACAAGTCAACTCTTCCCACCAAGAACAAATTTAGAAAATTCTAAAATAACGCACTTTCAAATATGGCTCCTTAGGCCCTCTCGACTTGCACACAGTTTCATCATAAGCCTCTAAAAACATTTCCATAAAGATCGGTTCATTGCGCCACTCCAAACATAAGAAATTTCACTCTTTAAGTCAAAACAGTCATTTTGGCAGCTAAGTCATACAATTTACTTTTCAAATACTATCAACGTGGTACCTCCAAACACGTCATAAATCATGAATTTGTGAAGAGAAAGAAATTATGGGTCCTTGCATTTGGAGTTCAATTAAAGGCTCCTATGCTTTTAATCTATAAAGGTGTAAAGTTGTACTGTTTGTGCTGAACAAGAGCACTGAGGTATCAAAGTGGACTCATATCATGCCTTCATGGGCCAGCCTTTTTTTGTTTTTTTATTTTCCATCTTTCTTTTCTGTTACAGTAGTTAACTACACACATGCGACAATGAACAAATGTCAGGGCCTACTTTGGCGCAAATATGCATACGACAATTATGGAGTATTTATGTTAGGTTCCGCGAATTATATGTCGGCACTGAATAATTGCACTAAAATTTTGGGGTTTTACATATACTTTTATTTTTATTTCATATTTTCGGGCATTGAATAATTCATTTGTAGTTAAAGTAAATGAAAATTCACTTAAATTTATAAATACATAAATAATACAGCTAAAAAAAACCAAATAAACTAGGTTCGATAATTTTCAACCAAAATAAATATGTTTCATTTGTATAGAGCTTATAGTTTAGTTGGTCATGGCACTTAGGTGCCGGAAGGTTTTGGATTCGAGCTGATGAAACATCATCGGTGTGCAATAATTTAACTCAACTAACATGCTAAAATCATATTGTCTTGTATAGCAATTTGTAAATAAACAATTTTTTTTTTTTTTTTAACGTTTGTGTCACTGATGCAAGTTTATTGCCCTTGCTAAAGTTCCGCTCTGGATGCATTTAGCTCTCAAAATGACATGTCTGTTGCACTTACTCCTTGTGGATAACCTTCCATTTTGCTTTTTTGTCTTGCTTTGTGTGAGGAAGAGGAAAAAGGGAGAATGAAGAGGGAAAATGGAAGAGGAAGATGAAACTTGGGCAGTTAATCATTTTCACATTATGGCATTTTAGTCTTAACATTGTTAATTCAAGAGTATCTCCAGCTGTTATCTTACTTTTTATTAAATCCAAAATTTGAGTAAAAACTCTCTAAAACTTATAACACTACTTGAAGCAAAATTATACCAAATTGAGGTTTACTCAAATGAAGTGAGATTCAATTTTGTACTAAAATTTTGCAAGTTTATTTTCTCTCTCTCAAATTTACAATCATGTTGTTAATAAAGTTTTATTCAAATTTGTGTTTTAATTTGGGTTTGCTCATTAGAACACTACGAGCATCTCCAACCCATCCAAAATGAAGAATGGATATACCACATTAAAGGAGAGATTTTATGATTTATGCCCTATTTTTCCTAAAAAAATTGTATTTTTTTGGAGGAACCCATCCTCCTTTTTAGGGATTTGGTTCTTCAAATTTATTTTGATTCTTCCTATTTTGAACAACCAAAGTAAATTTGAAGAATGAATATGATAAAAAGGAGAATGTGTCCCTCTAAAATATACAACTTCTTGGGGAAAATGGGACATATTATAAATTCTGCCCTTAATATCTCATATCCATTCTTCATTTTGGAGGTTTGAAGATCCGTGGAATGATACTTTTACTTACTATTTTTAGAGTGAAAATATGGGAGGTTGCAAGCAAGCTCTGTACTCAGAAGTTTGGTGGTTGTATTTAGAATCTCCCGTATTCGAACAACTCTCACTCCTACTCTGTCTACAGTCTCTGCCTCCTCCGGTCGTTCACCTTTCTCACTCTATCTGTACTGATAGCTCTGCACAGTGTGCAAAGTGAGAGAGAGAGAGAGAGAGAGAGAGAGTGAGTGAGGGTGTAGAAAACCCTAGAAGCTCCATTTCCATGGCACGCTTCTCGAAGAAAGCATACAACAATGGCTTCGGCTTCGGAGACCAGACCGTTTACGACGACGTCTTCAGAGGTACGCCCAAGTTCGGACTCCCCACTCTCTCTCCTCGCCTTGAAGACTACGCCGAGATTTTCGGCAGCTTTCATGCGTCTCGCTCTTCATCTATCCCCATTCTCGATCTTCCATCGCTCCACGACGAACCCAATTTTTCCTTCGACGACAGTCCCCCTTTCGACTACTCGCAAGTCTTCGGCACTTCCAACGCTCGAGATTTCGCCCTCACCTTCGATCAATTGTTCAACCAGTCCAACAAGGATTCCTCTGACGAAGCTTGGTATGCTGTTTTTTTTTTTTTTGGCCTCCTCATTCTTTCATTTGGTCGTTTATTGCTGAAAATCCGTAGGACCTGGCTTCTCTGGATTTTAGAAAAAAATTACAGGTAAGAATAGTATCTTTCCTGTAAGATACTTTCAAAAAATCTGAACCGACTTTTGGATGACTGATAACTTGAACGGAAGCCTACAATAATGAATGCGTATGTATTGTTTTTTTTTTTTTTTTTTGTCATTAGTGTTTCCTAATCTATGACATGGGGAGAGGGAATGGGACTCGATCCCGATGCAGTGTGGGGCATCCAATGCTCTACCTCATGAGCTAGCCACCACTTGCGTTCTTCTTCTTCTCCTTCATACTGGTTATTTTCTGCTACTCAAATATGATTCCTTGTACAACAGAATTTCCAGGTTCCTGCAGTTAGAGCATCTCCATCCCTTACTGGAATCTCCACTTCAACCAAACACCCACCATCCACAAGGGAGGGGGTGGAACGCCCTACACCTAAACCTAGGCTTGATGGTTATTTTGTTGGTAGCACAACTATTGAGCAATCCTCCAAGTGCCATCCTTCTTTGTGTAAGGAGTGATTGAACAGCACAAGGACTTGTACACTTTTCAAGAAGCCCTTTCCTTAGCAACTCTGGAAATGTGTTTCATAAGCAACTCTGTTTCATGCAATGGAGGTGTATTGTCTTGGATTGTTTTTTTGATAACTTGAATTCTTAAGCTCAAGATTTTATTGACTCAGTGGAAATGTCAGGGGATTCTACCTTAGTAAAACGAAAGGTAGTGTGCAGATTAGCGATCTAAATTTGAAAAGAGTGCTTTGAGAGAATTTATTTATATAGGTGCTAATATTTTTTTACTTCTACAAGGATTTTCGTTAATTGTTGAAATTGATCTAGGTTTATGTTGTGTAGTTCCTCCTTTTAGTTAAATTATTTGTATAGGTATACATGTACATGTACATGTGTAGGCACTATGTTCATTTACCTCTTATAGACCCTGCTTCTTATAGACATTTCTCCAATTGAAGCCTTGTGCACTGGGTACAACCTTTTCATTTTTCAAGGAACTCGTGAATGGAACATTGATGCTTGTGTCACAATTAGGGCTGTAAATGAGCCAAGTTGCTCCCGAGCTGCTCGAGGCTCGGCTCTAGTTGAGCTCGTTCGAACTCAACTTGGTTGATAAATGAACGAGAAACTCACAAGTAAATGCAAAGGAGGGGACCAAGGCCTTGTGTTTGTCCCACATAGAAAGTTTTGCAAAACTTCTTTGGAGAGAATCTCATATATTTAAAGCACTACATCTTGCCACATCTCCACTTGGCACCCACGTGACTTTAGAGCTTACGCGAGCCGAGCTCGAGCGAAGAAAATATATTGCGAACCGAGCTCGAGCTGACTATATTTCTAGCGACCCGAGCCCGACATCACAAAACTTGGCTCTATTGCAGCTCTAGTCATAGTATGCGGCTATATAAGATAATTGATTCTAGGTTTCCCATTTGTGACCAAGTCAATGGTACCCAGGTTTATCTACATTGCTTATGTTATAACTTATAAGCAAGTTTAAAAGTTCGATCATTTGATCTGTTGTTTCTGTCCTTATTGTAGGACTCCAGCTCAGAGTGAATCTTTGTCAGATGGGTCAGACCCTTCTGCTTGTTCAGAAAGGAGTCAGAGCTTGTCAAATGGAGGGTTGCACCAGTCATGTGATGGCATTAGGGAGTTCAATATATCATATAATAAGAGTAGTCCAGGAATCACGGAAGACATCTCAACTGGGATGGTCCACAGAACTCAACTGCTTGCTGTTCCTGGATTCACTTGTGTGTTTAATGGGAAGCCTCCTTTGCAACAGATGGGGGATAAGGATATGCCATTTCTGGTAACTGATGATCTCCACCCAAGTGGGGATTTTAGTGGCAGAGCAAGAGAAGGAAAGCATTTCAGGAAAACCGCGTCACACCTGGCAACCAGTAATTTTGGCACACCAACCTTTGGAACTGATCTGAAACCTGTAGGACATGAAAGAAGTGCTTCTTGTTTGAACGGAACATTTGTAACTATAACTGATATCAGCCTAAGAACTCAGCCGTCTCAGTTGCCACCACCCTTGAGGCCACCTCCTTTTTTAGCTGTCAAAGATGGGGATTTGGATAGACAGAAAGTGAAGTCCATAGCTTCTAAAAGTTTTTCTTTAGGAGAGACGGCAGGTGACAGCTCCCCACCTTTCCTTGATGTGGAGGTCGATGCAAGTTCGTCTGCTGCAGTCTCCGCTGCAGCTATGAAAGATGCCATGGAAAATGCTGAAGCAAAGCTAACAAGTGTCAGAGAACTAATGGAGAGAAAGAAGGAAGGTCTTCAAAGCCGTACAAAGCTGGGATCACACAATGGTGCAAAATATAGGAAGGAAAAAAAAAGGAAGGAAATTGATGTATCCAACTGTGTTAACGAAAAGAGAGCGCATGGAAATTTTCAAAGAGATTGCATTGGAATGGAAACTTTTTCTGTAGAGGAAAGGAATAAACTAATGGAGGCGACACTGTTAGATTCTGATTCAACTGAAGGGGAAGAACATATAAGTTTGGCAACAATATCTGCAGATAAAAAGCATGGGAAAGATAATTTATCTCAAGAATATAACAAAAGCGAAGCATCTGTGGCATGGAGACATGCAGAACACTATTACGAATTAGTTGAAACAGATAAATCCAGAAATAGCTTTGAGCAGGCAAAGGCTTATAGTGTTTTGATGCAGAATGCACCAATTCATGAGCCCAGGCAAGAGAAAAAAGGAACTGCAGCACTTCAGGAGCAAGAAGACCAGGAAGATGACAAAAATAAAATAAGAGCTGGTAGGGAGGCTCTTGAATTGGATGATGCGAAGGAGAGATCAAATGCAACTAAAGAGTCAAGCAGGCAAGAGGAGGAAGAGACGAATATGAGGTTGAATGAAGAGGATTGTGAACAGGAAGAAAATGGGAAGAGGCGAAACGTGAACCAACTGAAGATGCCAGCTGAAGCTGATAAAAATGAAGAGTGTGAAAACCTTGCACAAGTGAAGCATAATGAGCATGAAGTGGAAGTTGAAAGGAAACTAAAAGAGGCTACTGAAAGAATAGAAGATGACAATACACAAAAGGATGGCCGTGAAAGGGAAGAAAATGAAAAGAGATTAAAAGAAACTCTTGAGAGGGAAAGATATGAGAAAAGACTCAAAGAGGCCACCGAACGAGCAGAAATTGAGAAAAGACTGAAGGAAGCTCTAGACCAAGAAGAAAGCGAGAAGCAACAACGAGAGGCTTGTGAAAGGGAAAAGAAACAAAAAGAGGCTCGTGAAAGAGAAGAGAATGAGAAGAGACTTAAAGAATCTCTTGAGGAGGAAGAGAACAAGAAGAGATTAAAAGAGGCTCTGGAGCGGGAAGATACTGCAAGGAAATTAAAAATGGCTCTCGAGCAGGAAGAGCACGACAAACAGCTAAAACTGGCCTGTGAAAGGGATGAAACTGAGGAGAGGCTTCTAGACCATCATAATGGGCAAGAGATTGAAAAGAAACTGAAAGATGCTCATCAGCAGGGAGGAAATGGTGAAAAACAAGAAGAGGCTCATGAAAGGGAGGAGAAAAGTAGGGAGAGACTGACTGAGGCGTATGAAAGGGAAGAGAATGAAAAGAGACTTGGAGAGGCTTGGGAACAAGATGGAAATGAGAGAATATTACAAGAATCTTGTGGAAGAGAAGAAAGTGAGAAGAGATTAAAAGAGGATCTCAATCATGAAGAAATTGATAAAAGACCTGAAGGGGCTAATGAATGTGAAGAAACACAGAAGGGAATTGACGTTGCAGGTAATTTGGAAGAATATAGGGGATGCAGCAATGAGCATGCGCAACATGTAAAGGATGAAAATGGAAGGAGACTAATTTCTGACCAAGGAGCTTGTGTGGGTGCAAAGTTGGAGACTTTCAAGGGATCTAATGGGGAAGTTGAAGAGGTGAATGTCCCCACTGAAGAGCAATCAACCTCCTCTGGTCTGGCTAAAGAGGATCCACAACATGAAAAGAACCAAACCAGAAAGAAGTATTCAACAGAGTCACTTCATCAGCATGATAGTGTGAAGTATGGAGAAGCTGGCATTGGCAGTAGACAAATACAGATGGACCAAACTGAGAAAACTTCTGAAATCGCCTCTAATACTGGTAAGCCTTGTGTGCTCAGTTATGAACAAGAGAGTGGGTTCGATGTTGAGAAGGTTGAGGTGACGTTTGAGAAGGTAGGAACTGAGGATAAGTTCATGTCATCACAAGTGGTGACCGAGTTGGTTGAAAATGGGAGGAAAATGAGAGCTGATCAGACAGCCGTTTTGGAGGAAAAAAGAAATGCACAAGGCATTACTCAGAAGGTTAGCACAAGCCAATACATCGGAAGGAAAGGAAAGAGTCGTAACAATATCCTCGCACCTGAAGAGAGAGAGAAAGAACATAGCATGAGAAGAGAAAGAGAGCTGGAAAAGGACTGCCAAAAAAAGAGAGAAGAAGAGAGGGAAAGAGAGAGAGAAAGAGAAAAGGACCGGATGGCTGTTGATAGAGCAGCCCCTGAAGCTCGTGAAAGTGCATATGTTGAAGCCCGTGAAAGGGCCGAAAGGGTGGTTGTGGAGAGGGCAACTGCCGAAGTACGACAAAGAGTTATGGCAGAGGCCCGAGAAAGGCTAGAGAAGGCATATGCAGAGAATAGAGAGAGATCGTTAGCAGAAAAAGCATCTATGGAGGCCAGGCTCAGGGCAGAGCGTGCTGCAGTTGAGAGAGTAACAGCTGAGGCTCGAGAGCGAGCTTTTCAAAAAGCCATGAATGAGAAGGCTACTTTTGAGGCACGAGAACGCATTGGAAGATCAGTTGCTGATAAGGCCTCTGCTTCTTGCAACAATGGTGGAATTAGACAAAGTGCTTTATTTTCTGTGAGTATTCACTTAATCGGTTATAACAAACTGCATGTGGATAGCCTATTAACAGAACGTAAATTGCAGGATATGCAATGCGAGGGAGTTGGGTCTTCCAGTGGGTCCATTTTTCCAAATATGAATTCATCTGCGTATTCCTCAGTCAATTGTGGTATGTGATATGTAAAACATTGGAAATAGCTTTTGATTTTGGAAGCTTTAACAATTTTATGCTTCATCTATAAAGCAAGAAAGCACACTCACTTAAAAGGTGACATGTCTGGGTCTGACACCGACACTCCGCAGACACGTGTCGATACTCTTTTTTGGTTTCACTGGGTAGGAAGTAAAAAATCTTAATTCGGTTGAATGTCTGACACTCTCTTTGCATCGTGTCTGACACTTCTTTGGTTTCCGTGACTACGAGATTGTGATGTGATTGAACCTTCACGTGGGGAGGAACATGGGCATAAGGGCAGTGGTTATACACCTTTCAATCACATCGAAGATCTTCTAATATGTCCCTTTTGATACATTTTTTTTATAATTTATTTTTTTTTTATAATTTATTTTGTCGGCTGCCCATATCCACAGTGACCAATAATGGTTTTCTCATTTCTGTACAATGTGAATTTTTGTTTCCCCGTCACCCTTTTACACTTTTTCTGCTTTTTTATAATCACGATGTCTTTCTATTTTCTATATGAAGCTTCCAGTAACACTCGGAGATTTTGTAGGATTTGAAGGTGAATCAGCTCAGAGGTGTAAAGCTAGGTTAGAGAGGCATCAAAGAACTGCTGAGCGTGCAGTATGTTTCTTTTTCCGCAGTTTGGTTATTGATCTGTACATGGGTACTGTTTTATATGCACCTAGCATTCTGAACTCGGACCATTCCTGTCTCTCTTTTTTTTCAAGGCGAAAGCTCTAGCAGAGAAGAACATGCGAGATCTTCTTGCTCTAAAAGAGCAAACAGAGAGAAACGTAAATATCATTCCATAAGTGTAATTTCCAGAACCATGAACTAGCACTTCTTTTCCATTGCTTAAATTGAAATGTGCTTGCAGAGATTGGCTGAAGCTCTTGATGCTGAAGTGAAGAGATGGTCAATTGGAAAAGAAGGGAACCTGCGTGCATTGCTTTCAACGCTGCAATATGTATGTAATAATGACCTTAATCCTTCTGAACGTAAATGTGCTCGCTGTTTTTCTTGGTATTTACACAAATTCAGGTGTGCATTCAGAACCATTTTTACATTTTTAATTTTTAGTTATGGCATGTACTTGCCATAGAAATTCAGGGCTGAAGCCTCTTACAGAGTTACAATTTGAACTTGTCTATGGGTCTTGTGGTGTTTGGTCTATTTGAAGGTCCTGTGGATCGGTTGGATCTGTTTGTCAGCCTGCATGCCATTCCTGTGGGATCCTGTAAATTTGTGTGATGTAAATCCTAGAGCAAGAAATTCTTCTGGCTGTCCAGCAGGACTTGATCACTGACTTGAATATGTATGGATTCAGATATGGAGATTACTTGATTAGCTAAGTTATTAGCATGAGTAAACAATTAAAGGAACCAAACTTACTGTTGCCCATGCTACTATATCTGGATTGAGATACTGGCTGCTGTGACAAATTTGCTTGTGGTACTGATTTGTTGGCTTTTAGTTGTCCACTTTTTTGTTGTTGTTGTTGTTATTCCTTCAAAAACTGTTACATGGAGCTTTACATGTCATGACCAAGGTGCATATTCTATCAGTGTGTTGGATATTATCTGTAATAAATACATTGTTCTATTAACTTCCAATTGATGGATGTTGTTAGAGCTTGTCCCACATCTGTTAATAATCCCTTCAAAACTATTGTATGAGCCTTGGCCGCTCTCTACTCGTTGCCAATTGGTTTTGAGTTGACATGGTATCAGAACTAGGCTTTCGAAGGCTTTTGGACAACACTCAGTTAATTGGTTGCCCCCGTTGTTTGTGCCCTAAGTACATCTTGTTTCGTTGTTTGTTGTGATCCCTATGTTACGGATCCATTTATCTCTCCATGTGGGGGTCACGGGGAGTGTTGGAGCTTGTCCCACGTTAGTTAATTAAAACCTCCAAAACTAGTATATGAGCCTCTCCACTCGTCGCCAATTGGTTTTGAGTTGGATGCTTTTGCAGATGCTATCACTGTTTTTCATGCTTCTATGATTATCAACTTAGTTCAGTATTAGAGTTTTCATCCTTGCCTCACTCAGCTTAGTTCAGTATTATAGTATTCATCCTTGATTAAAGAATGAAAAAGTATTCTCCGTTACTTGGTGCTGATTTATTGTAATTTTCAGCTAACCTGAGCTCTTATTGCATTTCTTGATCCCTTCTCAGATCCTTGGGCCTGATAGTGGTTGGCAGCCAATTCCCTTAACTGAAGTGATAACTTCTGCGGCTGTTAAGAAAGCTTACAGGAAAGCCACTCTGTGTGTTCACCCTGACAAATTGCAACAACGGGGTGCTAGTATACAGAAAAAGTACATATGCGAAAAGGTTTTTGACCTTCTGAAGGTATTTAACTGGCTTCCTGTTCTTTAGTAATTTGATCACTGACTGACTGTATGTTCCAAACAGTAACTTTTATTTAAAATGACTGTATCCAATGCAAAAGAAAGCTGAAAGTGAGCTTGATGCAAATATACTTGTCATTTCTTTAGTGGCTTCCTAATGGTAAAATCAGCATGGTCATGCGATTGATACTAATTCCTGTTACGGTATGGTCTAGTTAACAAGTCCTTAAATATAGCTTAAGAGGATGTCTTAACCTTTACATTGTACATCTAGGTTTAATATTTGTTGCTTATTCATGGGCAAACTTCTCTTACACCCCCAGTGGTTTGCTCGTTGTGGGGTTAACCCCCTCACCTTTCATTTATAAGTACTTTGTTCCCTATGGGTTCTGGACTTGTGTGCACCTCTAACACTGTAATAGAAATAAAATTATTAATGCCCTCTGTATCTGCTTTTTCCCTTTCTCTTCTCTCTTTTGTAATATATATTAGTTGACCCCCTATTACATCAATAGTTAACCCATTTTTTTTACCAATCGGTAACAAATCAGTAGAGGTGTACCAATTAACTCATATTTTGTGAAATTTCTCCTAGTTAATTACCCATATGCTAATTTTTTAACTTAATATTCAATTTAGGCAAACATCTATGCAAAAATACGCATATAAATGTATATGTATGTATATGTCAGGCTCTAGCATAAGATGTTAGAGATTAAAGAAACTGAATGCACAACGGCTTCTTGATTTGTTCAAGCCCGATTGGTGTGACACTTATTTTGCCTTAAGTTTTGTAGTTTCCTGCTATCCTATTGTTTCATCCTTTTTGTTTACCTTCAGCTTTGATTTGTTCAAGCCCCAATAGAGAACGAAAGGTAAGGGGAAGAGTGTAATGTAGGAGTTGGTGATGGTGGGGGGTGCTGTGGAGGGCGGAGGAGGCATAGCTATGGAGGTATCCAGCGGTGGCAGCTGTGTGGGTGGGTGTGCAGGAGGTGGTAAGCTTGGATTAGGGCTTTTAGTTAAAGGTAGAGAATAGAGATGAAGGCAGATAATTTTGTTCCTTTGCACTAAGTTTTGATTTTGTCCCCAATTTTTTTTTTACCACTTTCAATTTACACAAGTGTTGGCACAAACTCCGTGAATTTGTATGGAAAAAAGTAATGGTGCACATGAGTCCAGAAAACATAGGTATTTATTTGCTCATAGGTGAAGGTGAGGGGAGCAAACCACATGGGGTGTCGGCGAAGTTTGCCCCTTATTTAACTAATGGTCCATTTTTAGCCAAAGTTTGAATTGTAGGAAATAATTATTAGTAGAATGTTCTATTGTTGCTAATAAGCAAGGACAAGAAATGGTCATGATGGTTTTTGTTTTTGCTCGCAAAAGGAAGCTAGGAAGAGCATTTTGGACTTGTAGTCCTAAAATTTGCTTGGAAGGTCAACAAAGAATGATGGGGGACTCCACGAGGGGAGACTTTGGACTTGTTCATAGGGGGTTGTCGTTTGAAGTGTGAATATGATTCTAGGTTTTTCGAATAGGGAGAAGAAGGGATGTAGAAGGAGAAACAACAAACTAAGCCCCTACACCTCCACATATACTTAAATTAAGACCTGGCAAAGTTACAAGAATGCCCATAAGATAATAAAGAAAATGACACACTACATCACAATTTACATAACCCTCTAACACTCCCGTCAAGCAGGAGCATAGAGATCAAACATGCCCAGCTTGAAGGATAAATTCTGAAAAGGAAAATGAGCCAAGGGTTTCCTGAGAATACCACCCCAGTTGATCCTCCGAGGGAACATAAGGAGTCACAATGTGCTTCCTCAATAATAAATCCTTTATGAAGTGACAAAAACTTCAGTATGCTTATAGCATTCCTGAAAGACAAGATTGTTAGGAATAAAGTTGGCAGCTTGATTATCACAAAACATATCCATAGGAGCAGGAGAGATCCCAAAGTCTAAGAAGAAAAGAGTGAACCCACAACATTTTGGAGGTGGTATGAGCAACCATATTTTGTTTTGTTCTGCCAATTAACAAGATTGTCTCCACTAAAGGTACAATAACCAGAGGTGGACCGCCTATTTGAACTACCAACCCAATCGGCATCACTGTAGCCAGTCAAAGACAAAGAATCACAGGGCCAATATTACAATCCTCGATAAACTGCGCTTTCCGAATAGCACAATATATGGCAAATAGATCAAAATGAGGTTGACGAGGAGCGTGCATAAATTGACTAACACCCACATATGTAATATTGGGACGAGTGACTGAGATAAATCAACTTCCCGACAAGCCGCCGATAACGAATACCATGATGAAAGGGATCTCCTTGTTCAGCATCAAGGTTAACACTGGAATACATAGGCGTGTCAACAGGTCAATCACTGAGAAAACCGGTCTCAGAAAGAAGATGAAGACATGAAGTACATACTTCCTATGAGAGAGAGATACCCTGTGAGAAGCGGGCAATCTCAATCCCAAGGATGTGGCGAAGAGAGCCCAAGTCCTAGTATGAAATTGCTGGTCTAAATGCTGCTTTAACTCGGCAATAACAGCAAAATCATTTCAGAGATGATATCATCAACATAGACAATCTTCACGATCATGCCATTAGTACTCAGAGTTCGAGACATACCTCATGTCTTTAGACCAAGGCAAAGGATTTTGACTCATGGCTAGGACCATGACTTGGGAAAACTATGATGATGTTTTCCTAACTTGCAAACTTCACAATCCAAACTAAACACGTGACTCAAACTAAGAACAACCAACCTAAGCTTGGCTAAAAGAAAGATGACCCAAGTGAAAATGCCATTGAAGAGGGGAGATGGTAGCATTCAATGCAGATGACATGTGGCGGGAGAATGATAAAGATTTAGATAATTCAGGCTGTTCTTTTCATGCCCTGAACCAATTATCTTCTTTGTCTTGAGGTCCTCCAAAGTACAAGATGTATGAGAAAAGGTTATACAACAATCTAGAGCCTTGGTCAATTGACTAACAAAAAGCATATTGAATGGAAAATTAGGAACATAAAGCTTAGAAGGATGAAGTACGCCTTGACCACTTACAAGCCGAGAAGTACCATCTGCTAAGATAGTGATGTTTCATGGAATTAAATTCGAGAGAAGCAATGAATTACCGTAGATATGTGAGCCATAAGTGTTAAGGGTGAGAAACGCCCCGGGATGCAAAGTTCTGTTGGGGCCTAGGCGAGAGGCATTAGGTGAGGCGCATGCTTTTTTGAAGCAAGGAGCACCAAGGCGAAAAAATAGAAAAAATAGCATACACCAATAATTCAAGTAATAAACACTAAAGCCAATGGATTTTAGAAAGCCTACCATCCAAAACATCCACCAAATGTTAAATAGTCAACAATTCTTGCATAAAGATGAACTAAAACGCCAAAATCAACAAAAGACAAGCATCCAACATTTGAAATAAAACTAAAGCAAGTAATTATCTTAATTGGACTTCAATTTATCTGAAGGAGGATTTACTCGAGGGGATAATACCTGACTAATCGACTGGAGAGAAGAGAGAGAAGGTCGCTTGAGAGATGGGATGAGAAAGATCTACTGATAGATGGAAGACGAGAGAGATCGAGAGGTGGACAAGAGACTGGAGATGTCACTGAAGTGAAATTGATTGATGAGAGATGAAAGAGTGAACGTAATAACTTAACCTAGCTTTGATCCTACGGCTGTGATTAAAAGTGAAAGAGGCGCGCCTTTTTCTTGCCTTGCACCTTCTTCGCCTTTTTCGCCTAGCACACCTTGGCTGTGCTTCATTGAAGTCGCATTACCTTGGCTCAGTCAAGGCACAACCCCTATGCCTCGCTGAGCTTCTCGCCTAGGCACGACTTTGACAACTATGATGTGAGGTAGCTCCAGAATGAGGATCCAAGGTGGCAATGCATCATTAGCCATGCATGCAATAATACCTGTATGTGAAGTATAATTTAGGTTTTTAGTTAATTGTTAGGGTTTCAGTTAATTGCTATTTATCTTTTATGTTTGGGGTAGTTTAGTCATTTTTATGTTATTAGGGTATTGCTAGGGTTATTAGGGTTAGCCTATATAACCCCCCATTAGTCTTGTAATCTCTCAAGCTTTCTAATGCAATAAGATTGCTTTGTTACGTTATTTCTCTTCTCTCTTTTGCAATGTCACATGGTATCAAAGCCAGAATAGGTTAATCTAACCTTTCTCTCTCTCTCTCTCTCTCTCTCTCTCTCTCTCTCCATTCGAAACCCTAAGTAGTAGTACAGATCGCATATCTTTGTCTCTCTGGATCACATCTCTCTCTCTCTCTCTCTCTCTCTCTCTCTCTCTCTCTCTCTCCCATGTATGTCTTCTCTGAAATTTCCATTGGCATAGTTTTTTATTCTGGTGTAGTTCTCTAAAATCTGCAGCTGAAATCTGTTCGGCATCGGTTCTTCCTCATATTTGCATGTACTAGTTGTGCACCGCTCAACACCTTCACAATAGTTTATTCGCAGCAGTTGATAACTCAATCGGATATGACAACTCAGACCAACCGAACCAATAACAGAAGCAATGAGCCATAACCCAGACGATCCAATATAAAATACCCCCCAAAAAAGGCAACCCAATTCTAAGAACAACCCCAAAATTGCCTCAAAAACTTCGATGACATCGGAAGTCAGTCTCGAACAGCAAGAACAGCTCATAACATTGCTAAAAACCTTTGATAACTCTAAAAAGCAGTCCCAAAGATGAAAGTCGAGACAACACAGGAACCCAGCAACCAAAAATTTACCAGCAACCTTCAAAATATACCAGAAATACATAGCCGAACAGTAGAAAAAAACAAGAAAAACCTTTGTTATCTCACCTAAAGACCTAAACGACTGTAGATCGAGTCTCGAACAAGTATTTTGGCCTCCATATAACGAGTTCTAAGCAGTAAAATGGGTGGGTAGTGGTAGACATTATAGAGATGAAAATTCGGGGTGAAAACTCGGAAAAAAATTAAAAAATATGAGGCGGCGAACCAAGTTACTGCTGTTGTCGCTGACATCATGATGCTAGCATGATGTTAGCCCTCTCACATGACGTTATCAGTGAATATTGTGAGGGATTCCTCCTTTGCAACTTTAATATGATGTTTACAAGTCGAGACTCGGATCACACTCTGACAGCAAGTTGAAGTGTAAATAGTATTCTTTGGAATAGAGAGAATAAGAGATGCAGAAAGAGAAACAAAAAACAATCACAGGAATTTAACGAAGCCGGTAAAACTATATATATATTAAAGTTCTGACAAAGTTTCAAGAATTCCATAAAAGAGTAAATAACACTCTAACATAACACTCTTAACAATGTCAAGAGAAGCCAGATGGGATGTGGAAGTGAGAAAATGAGGAACACGTTGGCAGCTGGCTATGTTACATGGATCTCCGATTTTGGGGGAAGTACCCGTGTTAAAACGACACAACATGGGTGTGGGTGCGGGATCTAAACTGGATTCGCCCAAAAAAATCCGGATACGACAGCTGATGGCTCCCTCTGCTGAGATCTGATTCGGCAGGGCTGAGATAGTTTTAGGATTTTACTACTTATGTTAAGGCTGGGCTATCCTTTATTCTCTATTTTATGATTTCGGCCATTTAAGTGGACTTGGTCCATCATCTTTATTATATCGTTGTTTGGACTAAAGCTTACTTGAAGGTTGCATTTCTCAATTAATAACGACATTTCATCTATTAATCCGTAAAGACATGTATTTAACCTTCGGATGCGTATCTGAGTGTATACTCTATTTTCAGGCTTGATGTGCCCGACCCTTAGATATACACTCGTATCCAATTCATGTACCCATGTCCTTGTAGCATAGGCGGTTTGCATTAGAAGAATATTGCAAGAAATCCTCAGCGAATCGAATGGGAGACGTCCCACCTTAAAAGAGACCTGATGGTGGACTAATGAGATCCAAGCCGTAGTAAATACTAAAAAAGAGAGCTTTGTACGCGGTAGAAGGATAGAATTGAGGACAAATTTGATGAGATCATTTGAGAATTTCTATGCTAGACATAGATACTAATGATAGGGAGAAAAATATTTACCAAAAATAGAGAGAAGAAAACAAGATTTTTGTCAAGTTAAAGTGCGCAAAAGATGATAGGGCATTAGTAGAGGATAATGAGATGAAGGGAAGATGGAAGAATTCTTTTGATAAACTAGTGAAAGAGAAGCACAAAGGAGAATCTAAACAAATAGGGTTCTGGTGCAGAGTGGGAGCCAAGAACATATGTTCCAGAGTACAAAAGTCAGAAGTGACGAATTTGATGAGAAGAATGTAGCCAGGCAATGCTTTAGGACCAAATGTTTTCGTATTTAAGTATGGAAAAGTCTTGGTTAACATTGGAGTGTCGTGGTTGAAAAAGCTGTTCAACAAGATCATTCGGTCTAAAAAGATGCATGATGAGTGGAGAAAGAGTATCTAAGTACCTATATATAAGAACAAATGGGATTTCAAAGTTGCAAATATTATATACTCCCTCCGTCCCAAATTGCTCGTCCCTTTTGAGGAATCCAACTTTTTAAGGAGACAAAATTATAGTCTTAAAGTTCCTAAATTATCCTTTAAAACTGTGAAGTTTATTAAGTGATTTTAAATTGTTTATATCTTTCAATATGGATGTCAAAAAATATGCAATATGGATCTTGTTTGATAGATCTCAATTAGTTGTTTTATACAAAGTTTAAAAAATCATGAAAGACATTATATACTAAAAGATTTAAACAATTTAGAAATGACACAAATTTCAAAAACTGTGAAATAAATTGAGAGGGAAAGACTACTTTAAGGATAAAACTGGAAGTGTGACATATTTTGATAGTTGTTTATAGAAATAGGACCAACATTTTGGGACATCTCAAAATAGAAAGAAGGACCAGCAATTTGGGACGGAAGGAGTACGTATTAAATCGATGAGCCATACAATGATGTTGTGGGAAAGAGTTATTGAGCATGGCCTAAGAATGATGACAATGGTATTGGTGAATTATTTTGGGCTACTGCCTCATAGATTAACTATGTAAGCAAGTTGATGTGATCAATTAAAAAGTTGAGAAAGAAAAATGACCTCCACACGATTTTCGCCGACTTAGAAAAAACATATGATATGGTGTGTAGAGCTGATACGTGGTGGGTTTGGATGGAAAGGTTGTGACAAAATAGAATATTGATGTGGTTAAGGACATGTATGAAGGTGCTACTATCGCTATTAGAAATTAAGTCAGGGAAACAACCAAATTCCCAATCGTACTAGGATTACACAGAGTCTGCTTCAAGCCCATCTCATTGGGTATGTTGTTTGTGGATGATAGTCTTAGTAGATGAAACTACAGGAAATGTTTTATGCTAAATGAGAAGCTTAGAGAGAAGAATTAGAGTCGGTAGTCAAAGTGCTAGTGTTGACGGAGTGACCCTCTAAAATCAAGAATTACCAACAAGCGGACATTTTATCTTGTAAGGATGAAGAGATTGGGAATGATGTAACACACAGTGTACAAGTTGGATGGATCAAGTGGCAGGATGCTTTGGGAGTATTGTGCGACCACAAGATAGCCACAAAGTTGAAGGAGAAATTCTACTGTACTACCACTACCAAGCCTACCATGTGTTGTTGCACAGAGTGTTGGGGTGCTAAGATATAACATGCGAGTAAGATTTGAGTGTAACTGAAATAAGAATATTTCTGTATAAGACTTTGTGGGATATAATTAGAATTAAAATATCTGCAGAATGTTAGGGTTAGCACTCATAGAAGCAAAGATGATAGAAAATAGATTAAAGTGGTTTGGACATGTCTGACCGATGTGGTAGTTAGGAGTAGTGAATACTGATATAGTTACAATGGAGCATTACACTTGGAGGAGGGGTAAAGCAAAGTTGACATTAAAAAGCGGTAGTTCGAAAATATATAGGTCTTTTGAATATTACGGAATATGATGCCTTCAACAAAGCTCTCTGGAAAAAATGTATTCATGTAGCCCACCCCAATTGATTGAGACTTGAGGCTCTGATTGGTTTGGTTTGTTAATATCTTTGTTGAACAAAATATAAACACAGTAACTAACCCGGAAGGAGTTCCCGCAATGTTCTAGCATTTATCAAATTGACCCCTTCAATTGTGGCCGTTTTAGATGGACTATTAACGCTAATGGAATCTGCATCCTTTTTCAATGAAGTTTAATGTTTGAAATCTAAACAATACGGGTTTACAGTATGTCCACTGCTATAATAGGGGCTCGTGGTTCGAACTTCCAGTCATCTCTTATGATATTTCATCCTGTCATGAAGCAACAGCTATGCTTACTTTCCTACTAAGATTGATCGAGTTGTGATGAATAAACACTTCAGTATCAAGAGGCGAATATTGGTTTATCTTTGCCACAGGCATCACCCCTTACTCGAACCATTGCAACAGTGTACAGTAGAACGGTTGTGTTGCATTGGCACTGCTTGTTTCGTTTCCATCTCTTGTTTGGACCAAAATGTTAGTGTGAAGCAACTAATGATTGCTTGTTTGATAATCATTGCAGTACTGAACTGATTATTGTTTCCTTATGCTTGTTTTCAGGAAGCTTGGAACAAATTTAACTCAGAGGAGCGGTAGTTTGGCCTTTGGTGATCTCCCAAAGGGTTGCAAAGTTGTTGATGCAAATATATTTGAAGTGAGCACTGCAAACAAATTTGTTTGGTGCGAGACTCCATTTTCCATCTCACTGTACTTAGCTGCCAAGTCAAGTTTAATCCCATGTCTTTGTGTTTTGTGGAATTTTTACTTCTCCCACTGAATATATATCTACATTATCTCATTGTTTTCCAGTTTCTTTTAAGTTGAGCATGCCTTTGCCCCCAACCTTTTACAAGCCTGACGAGAACTTGTTATATCTTTCATGTGCATTTTAATTAGTCTATCTTTAGTTGTCAAAAGCAATAACTAGTTGAAATTATGCTCCGTGTTTCGTAAAGTTCCAGCAAATACGAGCTGCAGCCTGCAGCTCGATGCAGGTCGTGGTTTATCCTTTCATCCATACGAGCAGATCGGTGGAATCCGACACCGGTGCCGTTTTTTAGTGTTTTTGTTGTATTTTGTTTTTGTTTCTTGTTTTTTTGGGACCAAAAATAGTTTGTTATTGATTATGAATATATGTTTCTGCTTGCTCAAAAAAAATCAGCCATCTTTAGAAGAGAACTAGTTTGATGAAAACCGATTTGTTGGGGACATCGATTATATGCACTATTATAACCTGTGGAAATTGACCCAACAAGGATACAAAGCGCAAGTCATGCAACAGGTTCACAATAGAAAAGACCCAATAATCATACAATGGATAAATTCTCTCACAAGTTACAATTTGGACAAATATTGAATAACCCGTTTCAATTTCATCAACTTTGGATGATATTTGAACCAAAAGTAAGGGACCCAATTGTAATGCTTTGGTGGGTTCATACAAAGCGCAAGTCTCTCAAATTAGTCATCCGCGTTGAGAGAAGAATACCAGTAATCAATTTGAACCGTCAAATAGAGAGAGAGAGAGAGACCTTCAAAGTGCTTGGGAATGGTTTTGAATTTTGGTCATTTGACTTATTCTTTTAACCTTTTTTTTCAATTTAAGTTAGAAGTTTTGGAGTGTATGTATCCAAAAAAGAAAAATGGGTATAGTAAAAAATGGTCATCTGAAATAAATAATCCAATTGCGATAGCAGTTAATACATGCATCTCAAAAACATAAGCACTAGTATTAAAGAACACCGCAAACACCTTGATTAACTTTTGTAATTATTGCTGATTTTAATTTTAGTTTGTTAATTACTAACTTTCCTCGTAATAACTTAACTTAAGAGGTAATTATTTAAGTGGCCCATAACTTAATTGGTTCGCAATAATTTTAATAATTTTATTGTCATTATTGGAAAAAACTAAATACTAATTGTAGTTAGTTAATTACTTGGTTCGTAAGTAATAGTTTTAATTTATATGGAGAAATTATTAAAATAAATTATTATAGCTTCACTATTGAAAAGTTAAAAAAAATTATTTTAAAATTATCTAATTTATAATTTAATAAAAAATACCGTTTAAAAAAAAATTCCCGTTGGACCTTGAGCCCATTTTAACTGAAAGTTGAACACAACAAAAATAAAAAGGGATTTTCTATTTTTTTTAAATTACAATGCATTTAAAAAAATTATACTATTTGGTATATTTTAAACAAACGATTTTTTTCATATTAAATCATTTTAGTTAATATTTCAATGCTTTCCTCATTTGGATTTTAGCAAATGGAATGGTAAATGAACAAGTGAGTTTGTCAAATGATAAAATCAACACATTTGCTAAAATCTTGGTAGATTTTAGCAAATGTGTTGATTTTATCATTTGGCAAACTCACCGGAAGTGTTGGGTGAAGATTTTATCAAAATTGGCTTTTATCAGAAAGTGATTTTATTAAGTGGTGATTTTATGGAATTTTTCATTTTATCAAATGGGACCCAAATATACCAAATTATTAAAATAAAAGAGTATAGCTTTTAGGGCTGAGCATCGAACCGCCCAACCTGCCCAACCCGGCCCGACCCGACCTGGAGGCTTTCGGGTGGTTTGGCTAAGTACTTCGGGCGGGTAGCGGGTCGTACACTCATAAAAAAATCGGGTTTCGGTTCAGGTAGCGGGTTGAGGGAGTTTCAACCCGAGTAATCCGACCCGACCGATGTATTGTACTTATTAATCCTAACCTTTGACTTCTGCAACACTTCATTGGATTCCCTGCCATCGGCTGCTTTTCTTATCACTTCACACATGTGGCAATAGGCTATTGGTTGTTTGGATTACTCTTTGAAATAATAAAAAAAACAATGTGAAATTTGAAAATTAAAAGCCTGCACGCTGCAGACTTCTTTTCTTTGTTGCAAAAGCACTTCGTCACTTCCCAAGAATCCCAACGTTCTCATCCCATCCCCTTCTCTCTCTCTCTCTCAGATTAACATCTCTCTTTAACGAAAAAAATCTTTCTTTCTCTCTCTCTCTCACACACACACACACACACACACATGAAAAACAGGGATGATTGCATCCAAGAAAGACAGAGACGAACTCCATTGAATATGTCTCTCTCTCTCCCCTTTTCTCGGTTGAACTCCATGGAAGAATCAAGAACCTGTCCCCAAATTTTCTCCTCTCTCTGCATATATTTCGTGCTGATATAGACGAAACCCGACAAACCGACCGATCCGAAAACCTGCGGTTTCAATGAATCTTCGGTTCGGGTGCGGGTGGTATTTTCATCAACCCGAAAGGATCGGGTCGGGTGTCGGGCCGGGGTCAAACCCGACCCGATCCGACCCGTGCACACCCCTAATAGCTTTATTGTTGGAGAGTATAAAAATAATTATTCGTTTTCTAATTATATCATTAATATAATGCATAAGCTAATATGGGCATGCACAATGACAAGTATGTCATTTGCTATCTTTTTACATCATCCATCCAACCCTTTTCTCATTCTTAAAAAATTATGCAAACTAAGTACTAATTTATCTTTTTATAAATGTCACATTAAGGTGAGATTACCTTCCATAAATAATTCCCCATACTATCTTATCTCAACTTATTATATCCACTCAAAACTCATCTCGTATCTAGTCGAGTTGCAAGAAGAGTAGGCCAAAACTGGCATCACAGGAAAACGAATTAGAACCACTACATACCCAGAAAATACGTTCAGAATTTTCCCCGAATCTAGGCCATTGATTTTCAAATTCTGGATTCCCTTTTTAGGCACTTAGATTTTTTGGAAGAATGGGCATAGCAAACGACAGGCTCAGTAACCGTTTTGCGTTTATTTTTAACTTTATTAATTAAAAGGGGCCTTTTCTAACTTTATTCCCAAATTACGTAAAAACGCGTTTGAAAAACATGCTTTTTTTTTCTTCTGGAAAACGTGTTTGCGCTTCACGCTTTTATTGTGGTTTAATAAAGACTGTTAATCATAATCCGCCTTAAAAACGTGTTTACGAAAGCGTGTTTGGTAACAACGCTTCAATGAGGCGTGTTTGCAAAACACGTTTTCTCCCTTATATGGACACACCAAACTTTAAAACACTTAGAGCTCCTTCGGATGGAGGGGATTCGGGAGAAAAGAAAGGAGAAGAAAGGGGAATGAACTCTCTCCTTTGTTTGGATGATCAAAGTGGTGGGAGAGGAAGAGAATCAGTGAGAAACCAGAACCCCTTACCCCCCCCCCCCTTTCGTTTCTCGCCAAAAGTGGCGAGATTCCGTGAGAAATGAATCTCCGGTTGCATGTGCGGTCCACTTCATCGTCGGACTTGCACTGCTGCCTTCGTTTCGTCAAGGCGAAGCCAGATCTGTGATCAGAACTGATTTTTGAGGTCGCCGGAGATGAGAGAGATGACCGGAAAGGGAGGGAGGGAGAGTGATTTCTAAGGGGGGTTTGGATGAGAGGGTGAGAAACCACTCCCTCTTCTTTTCTTCTTTTACCATTAATGGAGATCCCTCCCCTTTCTTTTCCTTTCTTCTTTCACCATCCAAAGACGATGTTAAGCGTTTTTCCCAATTTATAACTTCTTCCTCCTCCTCCTCTGCGACAGCAAACTCCACCGACACGAACACACGGTCAACTGCCTCCGACCCTTCTCCAGCATCTCCGCCGCCGCTCAGGCGGTGTAGTAAAGGATCCTCTGGCGTCGGTGAACATTGGTGTTTGCCGGCAACTACATGGGCTGATTGCTGACAACTACTAGGAAAGTACTTGCATGGGATGTTGATGGCGGACAAAGGGGTTGTGACTAATATAATGTTTCATTCTAACCCAAACCGACTGATTGTAAGTTCTGTTTTGTTCTTGGAAGAATTGTCAGAGAGAACTAGGAGGGAAATCTGATGTTTTGCTCGGAAATTTTTACATCTTAAAAAATGTGTTTTTCTATCACGCCTTTAGAAGCCGTGTTTCCTAATACGGAGTAACATTTTTTGAAAGTGTGTTTGCTAAAAGCGTTTTCAATTAACAGAAAATTAATTATGCCATTAATTGCTTAGAAGGCGTGTTCTGCAAATACGATTTTCGGAAAGCGTGTTTTCACGTCCTCCCTCCGTCCCAATTTGATAGTCCACTACGAAACTATGTGTAATTTTCAAACTAAAAAATAATATATTTATCAAAATAATTTTTGAATTTTTTTTTACACCGTATTAAAGTTATCAGTGAGATCTATCAAATATGATCGATATTGTTAACAAAATTATTTTTGTAAGGACATTATTTGTTAGTTTGAAAATTGCACATAGTTTCGTAATAGACTATCAAATTGAGACGGATAGAGTATTCTGAAAATAAAGTTTAAAAACACACGTTTTAATTAGTAAAGTTGTTAAAAAACCGCAAATCCGTTAATGAGCCCAAGAGACATCTTTGGGAGGACTCGGGGTGGTTCGGTCATTACAACATCGCTGCCAAAACGGCGGGAAAACGAAACCTAGTATAGTACGGTCCTGGTGCAAGGGTGCTGAAGCCGTTCCCGAAATTGGATTTTGAAATCACCGAAGCCAAAACCCTGTCGAAGTAACTTACCACTAGCCAAGAAATGTCTTCGATAAGGGTGTTGAACGTGGCGGAAAAGCCGTCCGTGGCCAAGGCGGTGGCTGGGATACTGTCGAGACAAGGTGGTGGTGGGATGAGGGTGCGGGAAGGAAGATCGAGGTTCAACAAGATCTTCGAGTTCAGCTACACCATCAGGGGACAACAGTGCCAAATGCTCTTCACCTCTGTCACTGGGCACCTCATGGAGCTCGATTTCGATGACCGATATCGAAAATGGCACTCCTGCGACCCCTTACAACTATACCATGCCCCCGTCGTCAAATACGTACCAGAGGACAAATTGGATATAAAGAGGACTTTGGAGGAGGAGTCTAGGAAGTGCCAGTGGCTTGTGTTGTGGCTGGATTGCGATAGAGAAGGGGAAAACATTGCATTTGAGGTCGTTGAAGTTTGTACACAAGCCAATCGCCACCTCAATGTGTGGAGGGCTCGTTTCTCTGCCTTGATTGATAGGTACGTTACTCAAGCTGAAAATCTTTATTTTTAGGGTGTTTTGGCTTAATAATTACTATTATTTTTTTGTTTTTTTTCCAAAAAAAATTCCGCATTTATTAGATTTATTATTTTTGCGTTAATTTGTGTGGATTATTGGTTCCTTGTTGAGATGAATGAGAAAAATCAAAAAATTTGAACCAAACTTTTTTTTTATAAAGACAAATAATAAAAAAGTCTGTACGTTTTGGATTTTTTATTTTGTCTTGTGAACTTTTTAAAGATTCTGATTTTACTTTTTAGATGCCTCTCATCAATGATATTGACACAAAATTAACAAAGGCGGGAAAAAGAATATGAAGGCAGAGTAATTTCCTGCGGGATTATTAAGCTAAAAATCCAAAACGGGCCAGAGCCTCTGGTTTTCTGTTTTGAATATTCAATTTGTCATGCATGATTTTTAATCTTGCTGTTTTCAGGGATATCCGTGAATCTGTGGAAGCTCTCGTTCGACCTAATCAATTGTTCGCCGATGCTGTAGATGTTAGGCAAGTGAGTACAAGCAGCAAAGCACTCAGTTTAGATTTTTTTAATCTTGTAATGAGGCTTTGGCAACTTGCTTATGCTTTTGTATTATTGTGTGTGCGCAATCTTTAAAATTTTTAGTTTAGGCAGAAATTGCTTTACAAGTCATTGATTCTGTTGTTACTTGTTAGGAACAGATTTCGCTGTATTTACGGCAGTTGGTCCCCTGCATTCCTTGTATTAAGTGCTTAGCAAACAAGGTTAATTCTGATGCTTTTGCAGGAAATAGATCTCCGCATTGGTGCTTCATTCACTAGGTTCCAAACTATGCTGTTGAAGGATGCATTTCATCTTGATTTTGCTACAGATAACAGGAATGTTGTTCTAAGTTATGGCCCTTGTCAGGTACCGTAACAACTGAAAAACATTAGCTATGCATGTTAAGTATTTGCCAATCAGGATGTGTAAAGCCCTATAATCTGCCATTTCGTAGCTTGGAGTAGGAAGTGTCATGAATTATCTCGATCTCTCATTATCATTAACTACTGCAGTTCCCAACACTAGGCTTTATTGTGGAACGGTATTGGGAGATTCAATCGCATGAGCCTGAAGAATTCTGGACAATCAATTGCACTCACAACTCGGATGAAGGCGTTGCTACATTCAATTGGATGTAAATTGCTAAGGGTCTTCCACCATTAAATGTCGTCTTTCCATGTCCGCTTGTTGATGTTTTGAACTCCTTGACTTTGTGGTTTTCAGGCGGGGCCACATGTTTGATTATACTTGCGCAGTGATAATCTATGAAATGTGCGTACAGGAACCCGCTGCAACTGTGAGTGTTACAGAAATTATACAGAAGTCATGTTTTACAACTAATGCTGATGTCAAACACTCACTAAATGTTAGCAATAATAACCATGAATAGTATCAGGGTTCAACTTGAGTGAACTACAGCCAAGCTTGTTGATAAACTTCACTCTATTATTGTAGAGTTGGCTCCATTGTTATCACATTAGATTAAACATGAACCTTCAGGGACATTAGATTGGTAACTGAACTTCTTAAACAGGCAAATTCTGATCTAAGCTTACTAAATACATACTGTTGCCATGGTTTTCGCTCATTACGACTGTGATATCATGATTTTTTTCTTTGGTTAAAGGACTTTTGGTTAGGGGAATTACAAAGAAGCCATACATTAGCTACTGTTCAAAGTTGGTCAAAATTGAGAAGAAATAAGCAAAATAGATGGAAGGAGGCCTACTGCATCAGTTTTAGTATCTGATTTGCTTAATGTGGGAGCCAATGGAATCTTTTCAGAACTATATCGACACTAATTACATTTCTGCTTCTCATTTTCATGCTACCGAGTTCATACTTAAATATTTTATCCATCAGGTCACAAAAGTTAGACAGCAGGAGAAACTGAAGTATCCTCCTCATCCTTTAAGTACAATCGAGCTTGAGAAACGCGCCTCACGTTACTTCCGGATAAGTTCCGAGCAAACCATGAAGGTCTGTTGCTGAAACTCAGCTGTGGTGTTTAGACAGTTTCTTAATGTTCTCTTGACTTGAGCAAATTGGTACGTTGAACATGTATATATATACACAGATCTTTCAAGAAAGCCGCAATTGACTATTTCTGTTTTGCAATTTTTTTTTATCTTGGGATTATACTTGTAGTTAGTATGTGGACATTTCTAGATAAATAAATCCAAACCAAACCAAACCAAACCAAACCGAGCCTTATGTCCCAAATCAATTGGGGTCAGCTACATGAATCCTTTTTCCTCCATTGAGCTCTGTCAAGTGCTGCTTGCTCACTTAACCCTAGTAGACTAAATCCTTGCGCACTACCGCATCTAATGTCAATTTGGGTCTTCCCCTCTCCGGAGCGTTGCTACTCAAAGCTATTATATCCGCTCTCTTAACTACTGCATCTGCTGGTCTCCGATAGACATGCCCAAACCACCTAAGCCTATTTTCCCTCAACTTCTCCTCTATAGGTACTACACCTACCATCTCGCGGATTGTTTCATTTCTAATCCTATCTCGTCTAGTCTTACCACACATCCACC
>JAXBDA010004428.1:0-29001 GCA_036023075.1 Gaultheria prostrata | reverse complement strand
TATATATAGCCAACGGCTAGCCCTCTAGGCGCATTCTCCATTACATCAAGTCTTTACTCGGGACAGCAGGAACCAAGGTGCCTACATAGCCCATCGTCTGCAAGTCTTCTAAGGTGGTGTCAAACAATGCGGAGATGGCATGCACAAAATTGCAGAGGCTCTTCATCGTCTTCATGCCTCTTCAAGTGGCGAAGAGTGGGTGAATGCATAAATTACAGAGGCTCTCCATCTTCTTCAAATTTCTTCAAGTGTTGGGAAGCAGCAGTATGCGCAAAATCGCAGAGGCTCTTTCATTGTCTTCATGCCTCTTCAAGTGGTGAGGGGTGGGGGAATGCACAAAATCACTGAGGCGCTACCATCTTCAAATCTCTTCATGTTGGTGGCGTGCATAAACGACAGAGACTCTCCATCTTCTTCAAATTTCTTCAAGTGTTGAGAAGCAGCAGTATGCGCAAAATCGCAGAGGCTCTTTCATTGTCTTCATGCCTCTTCAAGTGGTGAGGGGTGGGGGATGCACAAAATCACTGAGGCTCTACCATCTTCAAATCTCTTCATGTTGGTGGCGTGCATAAACGACAGAGACTCTCCATCTTCTTCAAATTTCTTCAAGTGTTGAGAAGCGGCGATATGCACAAAATCGCAGAGGCTCTTCCAACGTCTTCTAATCTCTTCAAGTGGTGAGGGGCGATGGTGTGCATAAAATCACGAAGGCTCTTCTACGTCATCAAATCTCTTCAAATGAGGAGTGGAGGCATGGACATAATCACATAGACTCTTTCACCGTCTTCAAATTTCTTCAAGTGACGAGGAGTGGAGGCATGCACAAAATCACGGAGGCTCTTTCATCGTCTTAAATGGTCTTCCACTGATGAGGAGTGTCGGCATGCGCAAAAGAAAGAGGTCGTCCCACTGTTTTAAGTCTTGCCCAAAAGCGATTGGGGTCGAGGCAACAAAAGTGGCGTAGAAAAGGGCATTGGGGCAAAGTAAGGATGTCGAAATAAACTTGTGATTCTCTTGGATCCTGACGAATAAAAAAATGAAAAGAACAAAACAAATGCAAATAAAATGAAACACTAAGCAATCATACCAGCCGCTCACAAGGCATCGTCTGTGGGTCTCCCTTTTGGTCCTCTCACGATTGAACTCTCGCCGCGCGTGGATCTTACCAGCGGACTTCAATGTAGCAATGGTTGGGTTGAAAGGTTCTCTCTCGGTTGTTAGTAGTGGTAGGATTCCAAGCTTGCAGCAATGATTACACGAGGACATGTACGGTGCTAGTTTGCAAGTTCACAGGAGCTTCGACGGAAGGCTTGTGTTGAAAGTTCTTGTAATTCTATGATAACAGACCTCCACCCATGCTCTATTTATAACGAAATGGGGAGGTTTTAACTGATAGAAATATATCTTACGCTTAGAAACCTTCCAAAGTTTGATCATTGCAGGCTTCACGGAAAAGGAAATAAAAATAAATAAATAAAGAATACAATCAATCAAGCAAGATATTCTCTCAATTTGTGTTCCTGCTTAAAGAAGCTAACCGCTCACAATTGGGAAGTGACGAAAATAGGAATGGTTTAGCAAAGAAAGCCTCCAAAAGCCCAGATTCGATTCCTTTGAATTTTTTCTAAAAAAAAAAATCGGCTCTCACCTCCGGAAATAATATGGGCATGAAAATCTTTGCTTTTCCATTAATTTTGCACGTAATCCTTCCGAAATTCTGTGTCCATAAGTTGCTCAAAAGAAATACCAAGAGTCATGCGAATGTTCGGTAGTTGAAGACTTTCAATTATGGCAGTGCAAGTTTCAAAAAGAGAAAAAAAAAATTGAAAAAAAGATTGCAAGTGATTGATGGAAGAGATCTTTCTTCTTTTCAAATCACTACCAAAAAAAAAAAAAAAACAAGGAAAGAAAAAAAGATGATCCGTTTTTCAGTTCCGCAAAGTATGGAAGGGGATTAATTGGTTGCTACCAATTCAGTGGGATATCATTTCAAATTAAGAGAAAATTTTGTCTCCAAGATTGAAGTTTCCGAAGTCAATGATTTGTACGTAGGTGCAATGTATTGTAAATTTCTCTCTTGCCTAAGAAATTAGTGCTTTCTTTTCCTTGTTCAAGATATTTCTAAGTAATCTTGGTCAAATCAAAATCCATTCCAAAGAGAAGCTTGGGCTTGCCAAATGGAATAGTGTACGAGATCAAATTTACTTCTCCATTTTGTGGAAAGTCACAAAGAAGGCACGTGGACTTCAAATGTGATCTTTCATTATTCTTTCTTGAAATTACATCCAAAGCAGACAATGAAAGTCATATAAATCTCCTTCATTTGGAAATTCAAAAGTCTCAAGGACCAAAATTTGCCACTCAAGATTTCACATGCACAAGATTTGCCTAACATATTAGAGTCAAGCACTCAAATTAGATACTGAAGCTATATTTGGCATTGCCCAAGCAAAATGAGGACATATGTTGGTAGCTAGCATTTCGTCCGTGACTAGTTTCACATTTTCAGACCAATTTGAGATTTACGAACTCGCATGAGGTTCAAATAATGTGGACATTCAAGCTACTTCAAGCCTCGCCGTCAATGCTAGGAAGCAAGCATCCACCTAAGCTTTGAAGTGGGGGCAATTTATAGACACTAAAATTTCGGCATTGCCTAATTGCCGTTCGATTAATTGAGATAAATAAATAATCTTAATTAATTGTAAAATCAAAGTCGGTCAAAAGCCTACAAATAATTATTAGGCTCGGCAAAGTATGTGTTCAATAATTTAAAAGATGTGGGCTAGACCAAAACAAGATGGGCCTACTCAATTGACCAAACGGACCATAAAATTGGGTCAACCCATGAATGCAGGCCCAACCAAATTATCCTGAGTCCAAAAGAATATATATATAAATCTTGACCTAATTTACAAGGGAAGGCAAATTTAATCTTATTCGGAAAGTCAATCAATCAAAGGAGACTTTCCAAATTAGATACCCCTCTCCTTGAGCCTATAAATAGAGGCTCATATGAAGAAGAGAAAAAAGTTTTCGCTTGGGATTCAACCAGAGCTCTGAAGCACTCTTCAAGAATTCAAGTAATTCCTCAACAACTTGCAAAGAATCATCAAGCACCAAGAATAGCGTGCCGATTTCTTCATAAGTTCATTATCCAACCGCTAAAATCATTCAGTAAATCAAATCCATCTTCAAACACAAGAACCCAAGCAACAACAACTTGCGAACCCAAGCAACAACAACTTGCGAACCCAAGCAACAACAACTTGCAAATAATCATCAAGCACAAAAAACAGCGTGCCGATTTTTTCACAAATTCATCATCCAAATCACTCAACAAATCAAAGCCATCTTCAAACTTTGTTCTTCAGTTCATTCAACTTGAAGATTCAAAGAAAGTTATCATTTGTGCGATTCAACAACAAGCATTCAAGCCATTGGAACGTACCAGAGATCGAATCAGAGGATTTTTGTTCTTTTCTTTGTTAAAAGAGCATTCATTAGAGGATTGTACCCATTTATTCAAATTTAAATTAATAAAAATATTATTTTGTGCATTCTTTTTCTTGTCTTTATTACATGACACGAATTTGTGTGTTATATTGGTACTCCATTGTTTTTATAATAACCCTCCAAAATTTGTCTTTTAATTCAAAAATTACACAATAAAAATACTAAAAATAAATTTTAAAGTGTCATTGTAAAAAAGTTGATTGACAAAATTATTCTCAAAAAAAAAAAAAAATCTAGCTTTACTTTTTTGTTTTTGTCTTTTTGGTTTTCTTGGTGTTAAACATTCTTCTTATCTTGTCGAAGGGCTCTGTTTATATAACCCAATTACCATGGATGTAGTTTTTTTCCGAAGCCGGTTTTTTTTTCCCAATTACAAAAAGTCTTCCTGTTTTGAAATGTTTATAAATTTCCATCGACGAGACGAACCACTTATCCATAAACAATTAACAAATGCAAAAGTAACCATGGCCTAAAAAGTTATTTATGCCAAGACATCCCTCAATGTTCTTTGCTTCCGCCATCTTTTGATTTAATAGTTGGACAATAGTTCTTTTGCGACACACATCCATCGTTCGGGCATTCACGGATTCTAGGTCAATAAATTGTTCATCTTCAATAAACTTATCAGGCAAAGTATTGTTAACACCATCAGTGAGCGTGGCCATATCAAATCTATAATACAATTAAAAATGTTCAAATACCTATTCATGTACTCCCTCCGTCCCTTTTTAAGTGTGTTACCTGAGAATTCCAACTATTTTTCTCTCTCATCAACTTTTACAACTTTTATATCTACTTTCCATTACTTACCCTTATCAATATAATAATACCCACTAACTTTTAAAAATGAATCTACTTTTAAGGGCAAAATAGGAAATGTACCCACTAACTTTTCAAAACACACACTTATTAAGGAACAGCCCAAAATAAAATATACACACTATATAAAAGGGACGGAGGAAGTATTATTTATGTGGAAAACAAAAGATAAAATAACAAAATGCTAAGACTAAAGTACCGATCAAGTAGATTTCAACGTTTGTTTGGAAGTCTGGAAAACCAATTTTTTCCCTGAATTTTTTTTGTTGCTACTGAATTTCTTTTCCTTAATCCTGAAAAATCTAGTGGCCATTTAAAAGAACTAGTAGAAACGAAATGAATTAAACTCACCAGATTTGGTTGATCACTAATTTATAACCATCGGAACCAATGGTGGAGAAGATGAACAGTGGTTGGCTGCTTCATTCCCACTTCTTTATCATCTGCTTCGGGCTCTTTTTTATGAGGTAAGAGTCTCATGGGTAAAGTACTAAGAGCTAAAAATTATGAGACCCAGTTGACACTTTTAACCATGGTTAGGAAGACAGCTGTTATCTTTTTGTCTTACCTGGTTAGGCTATTTTTGATGACGTGTTCAATTGTGATTGGTGGTCTGCAAAGGATTTGTTTACAACACATCGGGAAATAAGTTTTTCTCTAAATTAATTTCTGCAATCAATTGACTTTATAGTTATAGTTAAAATTTTGTTCCAAAAAAAAAAAAAAAACAGAGAGAGAAACCGTTTCGCTTAACAAAGTTGTCAGCATGTCATATCATTTGCTTTCTGAATAATGTTTCTTTTGGATTTATCCTCAAACCAGACAAAATGTCACGCTACTGTTGTTAACAAACGGTATTAAGAGAACCTGGATTTGTTCAGCATATTCAAAATTGATTTTGCCATTAAATGTCTAGTGCTACATTTGTCACCTTTGGTAATTGTTGTGTGTTCCTGTGCCATTGTTTATCTTGAGTTTCACTTTTCCGCAAAATACATGCCTGAGCCCAGTTTATCATAATGGCCATAACTATACTTTTGTAATTTGGTTTGGTTGTTCCTCTACTGCTCTACATGTTATTCCATACCTTTAAAACCCAAAGTGATATATGTGGAGTGTGGTAGATTTGTTAACAAAGATTGAAGTTTTTTTTGTGTCTTGTTTTGCTTTCCTTCCATTTGTGATCAGGATCCAGGATCTAAGCTTTCTTATTGAAGAGAAACTTACTTAGAAAAACTCTTCAATTTGTTGTTCTTCAAAGTTCCATAGCTTCTTTACTATTCATTTTGTGAGACAAGAAGGAAGATGTATGGAATACTAAAAAAAAATTGCTACAATCTGATTGTGAATAAGTTTTGAGTAGTTTAAGGTAGGCACGAGAAATTTGGTTCCATTATGCACAATGTGTGGTAGGTAAGCAAGAGTTCAGACTCGTCGCACCTTGTAAGTCGGAAAAAATGTCTGAATACGTAGTAACTGTACCAAAAGGTAAGTATTAGCAGAAACCGTAATATGTTCACATCAACATACGACTGTTATGATGGTAAAAATGATCAGATTTTGTGGTAATCATAGCTTTATTCTATGGTAAGTATGATATTAACGACAGGTAGGTATGCATTAATCATTGACTCTTAGTTGTTAGCTTTGCAACTTATATTATATTGATCAATTTAAAATTGTTTGATCAATCACTTGAGCTCTTAGTCGAATAATTATGATTACAATCGATAGTTGCGATTAATCATCGGTCAAGCACTGCCCTTTCCCTTTCTCTGTTCCAGCTTCGAACAAACCCTACAGCTGATTTTTGCATTGTGAAAGGTGCAATGGTGCAGTGATCAAAGAAAAAGGCCAATAAAATCGTACGCGAGAAAACAAGTCAAGGGACCAACTAATGGTCTAGAGCCAATTAGTAAAGCCCTTGTTTGTTTCTGGTTTGAACTCTGCATGACTCAGAAGAAACAAAGGCTCAATCAATAGTAAATACACTCGAATTGACAACCACGGAGTAATCTAGCAACAACCGAGCTAGGAAATAAGGAGTCAAAACTTAACCAATCTAGAAACACTCTAGAGCAAGCCACAATCAACAATGTGCGAGCAAACACATCGTATCTGAGGTCGCGAGCTACCATAGGGTAGCTATCTATTTGAAAATCAAGAGATCTAGTCGAAATCCACTTGAAATCGAATGTAATAGCTGCAAATCAACAAGAAAATAGCAGAAATGTTCGATTTGGAGAGTTTGAGTGCGCTATAGGGTTCAATTTTGGGGTTTCTAGGTTTCGAATCGGGCAATCGAGGCTCGTACATGTTTGGTTTGGAGGTTTCAAGGCTTGTTTGAGGTTGCCATTTAGAATTTTGGTGAGGCGTGAGGGGTGGGAGAGACCGCCAAAAAATTTACGTAAAGACTTTAGGGCTTTCAAAATTTTCAAAATTTTACAGCGGGTTCAACCAGTAAGCAGGGGAGAGAGGGTCACTTTGGGCATCCAAAGGTTGGATTAAAAGAGTGAGGTCTAACGGTCTAGAAAAAAACAGGGGCATGGATGCCCCAATACCACTTTGGGGCATCATAGCCGGACCCCAATCACCTTGGCTAGAGAAATGGCGGTCATTTTTTGGTCATTTTTTAGTACTATAACGTTTCAAGGAAATAGTTCTGGGAAACTTTATGACATAGGCCAAACAAAACAAAATCATTTGCACCCCACAAGAACAACTTCAGGATTTAACGGAAAGAAAACTGCTGTGAATAAAAATAAAATAAAAAGCTCCAACATCTGGGAAACTACTGGCAATACCCTAATAAGTCCTCTTTCTATCCTCTAATGTCTGTCTTCCATTCTGTTTTGAGATGTCCAGAATTCAATTATCTTTTTAAAGTCAAAAAATTGCTCCCATAAATGATTAAAAGTAGTCTCCTAAGGGGCTGATTGTGAGGGACCATAATTGGTCGGACCGAAGAGCTTACAAAATGGACCGTAAATGTGATAATCAAGGGATAGGATTAGAAAACAAAGCTAATTTTCCAAGCCACGTACATTGAACTCCTAATGCTTCTCCTCTTAAAAAGTTAAAGGCTCTTAAAAGGGACCAACATTAAAGGGGGGAAGGAGTATATGATTTCACGGATTGGGGGATGGTGCTGTCCCTTAAGGGACAACATGCATGCTGACCATATCCTAGCCGTCCATGCTCGGCAATCAACGGCCCAGATCTGTTTGGATCTAAACAGACGGATTGCACATCCTTTCATAATTCCAGGAATCAGGCACCAATTCGACCCTTAAGAGTATGATAAGCACCATGTGGAAATTAATAAACCACAGATCAAAATGGAAAATATCAAAATTGGGAAATTTCAGGCTCTCTGTGGGATAAATTTACAGCATTAGTCATCTGCATGGTCCTCATCTGTCCTTCACATTATACAAAGCGAATCACTATTACTACATGACATAAACCCTAAAATTGGAACGTACATTAAACTCATTCGGCTTCAAGTTCAGCTCCAAACTTCTCCAATTGTTTAGCATCCTCTCCTAAATCCCGGACCAAAGAATGGTTCACAGATCCGTCATCTTCACTAGCATATACCTGCCTACCACCAAACCTAAATTGTATTGTACGTAGTTAAGACCAGAAAGAGGGAGCAGAGGACAAAGAACATTAAAATTCAAGAAAAAACAATAATCGAAAGAAACCACAGGACATTTGCAACAAGTATCAGAAGGCTGGTCCAATTATTACTGCGAAATTATATAAGAACATCTTGAAATAGGAAAAGCGCTCTATAATATCTCTAAGATCACAGATAGTGGGTATCTTGTTTTCCCTTTATAATCTTGCTACTCTATTATTTCTTACACCCCTTCGTCCCTTTTTACGGTCCATATTCCATTTTGGTCTCTCTTTATAAGTGTCCATTTCCCAATTACCCCTCTGTAGATTCCAAAGAATCTCATAAAATGTATAATGACGATGTCTCCGTAAAAGAAAATTCATGGAACGTTATAATTGATAAAGTGTAATGAAGCATCACATTAAGGCATCCCAAAGTGCACCTTGACCATTAAGAAAACATAACTTCCCTCGAAATCTCATCAGAAAGGTTTAGAAACTAGGGAAAACTAGTTGCAGCTATTTTCAACAATGGAACATCATATGTAGTCAGAAGACATGATCAAAGACTTGTCCAAGTCAAGTCAGTAAAGTTGGTTCCTAACAAATATGGGCCAGTTTCATCCAATAGTATCACTAAACTATTTAGACAAACTACCAAGTGCATTCAGGGGTAAATCCCACTACCAATCTGATCTGGTACAGTGGTTCTCACTGTGGCCAAGTCATGTCATATAACATCAATCTTTATACCAAGGGCAAAAGGCCAACTTGCAAAATATTCTCAAGGATTCGAACACTTACCATCGCCCATTCATCAATTCTATGCAGCTTTGAGCATCTTTCCTATCCTTAAATTTTACCAAAACAACACCCTGAGGGTGATTCTCACAGACCTGCAAACAGAATGGAAGCAGAATATAACTGGTGCATATCATCAAACAAGTAGAAGCTTCAATGCACAACAAATGTACACGCCTCGGAGGAAAAATTGGACATCAAGTAAACACAATACATCAAATATTTAATTGGACATTCCGATGCCAGGCAAAACGGAGGGGCAAGTAGTCAATGGAGAGAACACATTAGTGCAGTGAGAAGTTTTATGAAAAGAATTTGAGAAAGTAAAAAACGACGAGAGAACAAGCAAAAAAAGAAGATATTCCAGGAAAAAGGAAATCATCAATGCATGAAAGAGTGTTATTTTTTGCTCGGCAATGCATGAAAGAGTTGTCACTAAACTCTTGAGGGAGAATAATGAAAATGTGATTGGGGTTGCTATTCCGACGTTTGGAATGGCCTATGAAGCATAGATATTGATACATGATACGGACACGAAACGATACGGATAAGGGGATACGAGAAAATCTAAAAAAATAGGACACGGATACGGCTAAAATACGTTAGATTAAAAGACATTTTTATAGGTTTTTAACATTGTATTACCCCACAATAACAAGAACAGTGCTACAACTACTGTATTTTTCTTATGCAATATGGTTTTGTGCAGGTCTATGTGATTACTTGCTCAATTATTGAAGTATTATTTTACCAAACAAGTGTATGATTCAATAAAATGTTCAAAAAACATTAAGAAAGTGGATATATCTTACATAAGGGCTCCCTTACATAGCTATGTAAGGGAGCCCTTATACACCTTGTTGTTTTGAGTCAGGTGGGCTTTACTCCCCTAAGTTCCTAACGTTTGACCTTAACCACATAACCCCAATGTGGTTTTCGAGCTAAAATGGACCACTAATTCTGTTGACAGAGAAAAGCAAATATCTTCAATACCCCTCTTTTCATCCTCTTCTGCTCCAACTTTGTACAGTCCCGTTCTGGCAACACCTTATACCACTAGAAACATTCTTTTCCCATTCATATGTTAACATAAATGAGCCAATACTGAAGTTAATATATTTTCTACAACAGTTACAAACTTGAATGAGAGTAAACGCTGTAATTTCTTAAAAATTATCAGAAGTATAAAAAAAAAACCCATAGGATTTCAAATATATAATTTATCCATATCGTATATGTATATGCATATGGAAAGGAACTTCAATTTCAGTTGAATTCGTTTTTATGTATCGAATTCCTTGGATTTTCTTCGGCAAATTTCATGGTTTTCTTGCAGTAGATATCTTGGAAGGAGCTCTGCAAAAGCCACCCAATTGAACGAACTTGGCCACTATTAGGCAAATGTCATATTTTCTCTCTCCTCATCAAAACCCAGTTTTTCCATATTATCGGTTCAAGTCAAACCCACTTTGATTTTACACTAAGAACTAACAAAGCAAGTGGAATCCAATTCTAGTGGTGATTTGAATCAGGATGGGAACTAACAAAGCAAGTGGAATCCAATTCTAGTTGTGATTTGAATCGGGATGGGTAATTTTTAAGTAGTGGCTTTATCTTTTTTGACATGCACCATATCACAAACCGACATTCATGTAGCAATGAGGGGTTGGTTTAGTGGTTGGAAACTTGGACTTGGTTGGACAAGACCAGGTTCGAGTCCCATAGCCTCTTATTGGGGCTTAACATACTCCTAATAGCACCAACACATGGTGGACCTTTGGCTTTGGTCCTGGCATAGGTTTGAGGGGTCCCCTACAAATTGTTCGGTACAGTGTTGTAAAAGAAGGTTTGGAAGGCCGAGTACTCGCCGCCTAAGGCCCCTCGCCGACTAGCCCTATTAGACCGACTAATTGCCCGACTAGGCACCGAGTACTCGGCCCTGGAAGCTAGAAGGTGCCTGGCAGCCATGGGAGCGCCTAGCAAGTTTTAGAAGCTTGGTTGGGTATGACAGGGCCATACTCCCTGGCGGAGGTCACGGGGTACCATACCTACATATTCTGTTTAAAGAATCGAAAGAAAACATAGACATTCATGTCATGTCAATGTTAGTACACTAAACACATGCACTAAAGGGGCGTTTGGTAACGATTTTTTTCTCTCTGTTTTTTGTTTATAAACAACTGAAAGTAGAATCACGTTTATTTTTAAAAACAAAAGATGAAAAACATATTTGGTAATAAGTTTTTTGTAAACAGTAAAAAACAACATAAAAACATGTTTGGTAATATCATTTTATTTGTTTGTTTGTCCTTCAAATTTAATGGAATGACAGAAAAACAAAGAGAATAATTTTCCACCGAATAACACCAACGCGATCAATTTCACTTACCGTCAACATTCTACATCCATCAACTAAAAAAAAATGACCCAAATGCATACATACCTATAAAAAGCATCAGGACATTTACTTACCAAAAATATCATTGAGTCTTAATTCTACCAAACTCAAATCTATGTGATTTTCCTATTTTACCAACGCAATTCTTCAACAGTTTCTGAATTTTTTCAATTTTTCTTTAAAATATTCCTATTTCTTTGGGTCTACACACTACACATACACTTTACTCCATATGTATGTGTACAGAGAGAGAACCCACAAATAGAGGTGGGAAATTCGTTGGTCCAGGGGGAGAGAGAAACCCAACTCTACCCAATTAATCAACTTCACACACAACAAGCTCCGTCCATTTCAGCAATGATGGATAGTGCGAACCCGACCAAGCTCAGTATCTCCAATGGCGGATAGGGACTCAGATTCACATCTCTCTCAACCCAACCTGAAACCCAGAAACACCCCCAAGAAGCTCCCCTCCATCAAACACAGTCAATGATGATGGATCAAATTCGGAATTGCAGAGCCGTGGTGAATAAACTTTTGTTTGGAGGAAGGTACAATAGAGAGGGATGGGGGGAGACCGGGAGAGACAAGAGAGAGGGGGAGGGGGAGAGACACAATCGTGATAGAAATTAGAAACTGGCTTGTTTTTCTTTTCTTTTTTGTTTCCATTAATTTTATAGAAATTTTATAAACATTTATAATAAACTAAAAACATAAACAAATTACCAAACATGTTTTCGTTTTAGTTTTGAAAAAAAGAAAAAGAAAAACATAAACAAAACACAGAAAACAAAAACATTCCCCAACGCACCCAAAGCAATTCACCATGGCTTCTGCAGAGAAGGAGAAAAGGCAAGTGGGTTTGCTTTTATTCTTAGTCTAATGGTATGTTAGTCTTAATCTAGAGAGAAATGTCTCATTACAGGAGTGTTTGCTGCCTACAAACGTTTAGTACACGAACTGGTAGAATGGATGAAAAATTCGACAGAGCAATTTAGTCCAAAACACGTGGGTGTTACATGGTTACGGTCAAGCTTTAGGGGGCATAGTTGTAGAAGGCAAGGCCAAGGCTCAAGGCTCACTCTTTGGGCCTAGAGGGCGCTAGGTGAAGCGAATTGAGCGCGCCTTTTGGAAAGGCGCAAGGTGTGTGCCTAGTGAGCCATCAAGTCGCACCAAATTCAATTCGAAACGAAAAATGTGACTAAGGCCTCAACCTAAGGGGTAAACTATCCTCACACATCAGTACACCACGTCAATCTCTCGTCTCTCTATTATACAACTCCAACCAAACCATTTCTCTTGGACTCCGTTTCCAATATCGGATGATTGTCTTTTATTAAATTTGACATTTTAGTTCTTCTCTACGCAAGAATTGTCGACGAAATGGTATTTGGTATCTGATTTGTGAACTTTTTACATGGTTATTAGTTGGAAAATTGGAGTACGCTATTTTTTTCTCGCCTAAGTGCACCTAGCTTCAATGAGACCCGTGCTTAGACCCCAACTATGTAGGAGGGTCAAGAACACCCAACCCAAACTACAAGGGGGTAAAATGGAGCATCATTACCATAAGAACAAAATGGTATGAAGTTTTGAAGTCTGTTTTGAACGGACTACAAAAAGAGAGCATAATTGGCCAAAAAGTCCACAAGCTAACTGATTGCAATTGGCCAATGCCTTTCTCAACACGGCAACACCATCCAGTCACAAAGTCAGAAAAACCATCCACAAGGCAGGTAAATCATTTCTCACCCTTGCTTGGAAGAACTAGTTTCGTATAGCACCGATGGGGACAACCTTCAGAATTTTGATAATAAGTTGCACACACCTCAAGCCCGACCCTAAAAAGAGAAATGCTAGCTAGCGAGATAAAAGGCTTTACTGCAAGGCTGCTTAAGTATTTAGTTGAAATTGAGAAGGGCGGTGGGTGGGAAAAGATAAAGAAGCATGAGAATAGGAAGATGCTAGGCCCCTACAAATCCAACAAATAGAGGAGGCATATTGTACCGTACATCCAATTCGAAGAAGGAAACCCCAATAGGGCAGATATACTTGAGCTATCTCGGTTTCACGTTCTGCTTCTCTGCCTATTGGTTATGCTGGTTCTAAGCCTTATGTCCTCACTTCAGGACACGCCGCCTCTTCACCTGTGATTTCCCGCTCGCTTGCTGGGTCTCTGCCAGCTGTCTCTGATTAGCCCTAGGTTCTGCCTTAATATGCTTCAATGAATAAAAGAACGCATATACATTTTGATCGAGACTACAACCTATGAAGCATGGGTCCTTCTAAAACCATGTCGTACTAGTACCTGTAACCTAACCGGTACCAGGTGCTTTGCATGGTACTTCCACATGCATACCTGGTACACGAAACACGTGCAGATATGTTTCCCTATAGTTTTGCCGTACTCAGAAGTACCCCAATACCTAACACATATATGACCAATACATACTGAAGTATGACACTTAACCATGATGACTGCAGCAGTCAAGCGTCAATCTCACTGATTTCTTTCAACTTCTACCTCTTCCACCTTTAAGTTTATTGAGTTAAAAGCCTCTTAACAGAACACTTTCTGTGGTTCGTAGGTAAATCACATCAATTTCCTATTGCTGATTGGATCACCAGAATGTCCTTCCTTCGCTGAATAACTGTTCTCTAAACTAATATCAGCGAAGGTATGTATCATACTATAACAGCAAAGTCTACCTTAGTTTACCAGTAGTCAATTTTTTGGTAAATCCTCCATGTGGATGTTGTCAATAAGATTGGAGGCTGGAGATGAGCAAATATAACATTCATGATAGCGAAGAAAATGACAGTAGTACACTAGTCAAACATGTTCCTCTTAATGGTACAATACCTTTACGGATTCCACTGGTCCAAGCTTCAGAGATTCCTCCAGAACATCAGCCTCTAATTCAGAAGAAAGATTCTCATCGGACTGTAAAAATGAGAAGAGTGTCACCTCATAGAACTACATTTTTATAGAGTAATCAAACGATCGTGTAATACTCCCTCCTTCCCAACAGTTTAGTCCACTAAGAGAAGTCGTGCAATACGGATAAAAAAAAAAAACTCACTTATTTCGTGCATAATTTTTTGGATTTTTTGGCGTCAGTTTACAGAACTAATAGAGATCTTTAAGTCTGTGCAAAAATAAATAAAAAATTATGCACAGAAGTAGTTATTTTTTTATCCGAAAATTGCACAACTTTTTGCAATTGACTAAATTTTTCGGGACAGACGAGTATTTAAAAAACTAAAGCTTCCATTCCTTATGACCAGAATAGCAGCAATTATAATTAGTAAAATAAAGAAAATCAAGTTTTTGTAACATATACACATGATAAATACAAAAAAGAAAAAGGAAAAAAAAAGGAGTAATAACAATTTGTCCAGTACAGTAACTGGTCCATCTTCAATCACCATATTCCAAAATAGCAAGACAAGTTAATCGAATTTTCTAAAGCCAAAGAGTCTTGACCTAAACAACTGTTTTTCCCACCCTTATCCTTCCAATATGTAGATTCGGTTAAAACGGACCTTAGTAGGGGTGGGTGTGAGAATATGTTTTAATAGGGAGAAATCACCCTCAATCCATCAACAAGTAGATTTGTTTCACAGGGCCCGATACAAGTGGAGGATAATAAGTCAACTATTCAAGTGTCAAATTAATCTTAATTCATACATCCAATGAAGCTCCACTGGAAGTCTAGAGTAGGTCATACACAAAATGGAAATCTTGTGCACAATTTTCTTTTCCTGTTTCAATAAGTTAACACATCTACCCCAGTCCTTGAACAGTTGAACGTAATGATATGTGGCTATTGGGTCCAACAACATTTATTGGACACATACTCATGTCAAGTGTTTCATTCATCACACAGGTACTTCACAACTTCAGAAAAAAGTAAAATTAGCGTAGATCGTGGAAACATTATTCGAATCCTGAGTTGTACCAAATTACAGATTATGCTAAGCTTCCATAAAGGATATAGAGCCTTAGCATAATCCTCGTATTGGATCTTTTTTAATCGTCTTACTATTTGTTCTGCCTTTGGGAGAAGTGGTTGGGTTCTGCAAAATCATTACCCTCATTTCTGCAGGAGAGAACATATTACGCAAAACAACAGTAGCTGCAATCGACACCCTTGCATCATCCCGACCACCTAAACATCGAAAGGTAAAGTATCAGGTGATGAATCGCACATCACATAACAAGTAGTACACCATGAAACTTAAAGAGGGGACATAGATACCATTAAAATTTATTCATAAAAGACGACAATCGCAAAATATAAGATCAACCTACAGAACTACGCTTCTATCGAAATTAAATAATAGAGCTTTAATATGACATGGAGAACCACAAATTGATGAAACTTAGAGGGAAAGAAATCTCTAAACAAAGTTAGCCAAGGTATTGAAGATTTTGAACTTCAACCTAGTGATTTCCTAATTTTTAATTTTAGGGAATTAGTCTAAATTCATCGAAAAATCAGAATACAACAAAAAAGAAACTGAACAAAAAGTCCACTTACGAAAAAATGCTGATTTAAGATGAAAAAAGCATTTTTAAGTGGCATTTTGTCTTTAGTGGACTTCTTTTTCTCAATTTTCATGCAATATTCCTCTATTTCTAGTCCTCCTCTAAATAAGATTTAGAAAAGTTCACTAGACCAAAAATACAATGAAAGACTAAATTCACAACAGAGCCAACCCGCATCGCATTGTCTATTACAACACAAGGAAGAAACCCCCTTCATGTTCCCACTATATTGATGCTCTCAGGTTTCCTGCTCATTTTAAAAATAAAAAAAAACCTTTCCATCTAGGAATCTATGATACTCCTTTAACTTTTCCCCCTGGGGCATACAAGAGGAACCACAAATTACCAGAAGAATCTTGTTTAAACATTACGATTTCACAGAATTTTGTTTGACCTAGAGCTCCAAAGTTAGGTTGTGGCAATTATGTGGACAAGCACATATTTCATTTGTAAGCAACACTAATTAAATGATATCTCATTTTTTGAACTTTGAGTCCATGTATTGAGTGAAACGTGTTTGTTAATGAACTTGCGGACATGAATGTGTGTACTTGGTTGGTTAACATGCGTTGGAGAAAACTCATGACATCGCCTTGCCAGTGCATCTCTGATTTGGGAGTTCTGTAACATATGTCACATTGAGTATATCTATAATGAACTTCCTTCTTAGGTAAGGGAGAGGAGTGTGGAATTGAATAAAAGAACCACTTCTACTTGGATACCAACACCAGAATAAATCTATTAGAGCATCTTCAACCCACCTCCAAAACTCCAAAATGGAGGATGGATGTGACATATTAAGGGAAGATTGTGTAATATATCCCCTCTTTTCTTTCACTTTTTGTACTTTATTGAAGAATCTTCCTCCATTTTGGAGGAAAAATGGAGCCAGGGCCTCCATGGTCCTCCAAATATGGAGAACCATGGAAGCCCTTCCTCCATTTTGGAGGAAAAAGTACACTGGGTCCCTCCAATATTCTCTCAAAAAGTACACAACAACAATAATAACAGAACCCATCTAGTCCCCAATCATTAAGGGTATGGGCGGGGATGATTGGAGACAGACCTAACCATTGGAAATATGCACAAAGTGGTTGCTCTCATAGTACCACTGAAACAGTGGCCCCCCTAAACCTCCAAGAACCGAGGAGCTACACGAACATTTTGCTGCAGAAGCATACCCTCAAATCAAAGCCGAAAGGCATCAGGGAGGGCAGGCCTAGAGACCCAAATTAATTTTTCTGCTCATTACCATGCTTTCTTCATTCATGGTCCAGAGCATCTCACTAATGAGCACATAATATTCTCTCATAAAGTACAAAAAGTAAAAGAAAAGAGGGGATATATTACACAATATTCCCTTAATATGTCACATCCACCCTCCATTTTGGAGTTTTGGAGGTGGGTTGAAGATGCCCTTACTAACTTCCCTCCTTATTGGAATTTGTGCATTGCTGTCAAAGGTGGTTGTGCATTGCTGTCACAAGTTGCTATCAAGGTACAGAGATGATAGAAATTCAAGAATTGGGATTCAAATCCTGAAGAACCGAACATTGAAGAGGATGCCGCAACAATGGAGGGGTGAGAGGGTTTCCCTTTCCGATAGTGAAAATGGTCAGTCCCGATTTCAGCTGAACTTAATGTTGTTTCAAGTGGTTCAGTTCCACCACGTTCAACTTCACCTATGCTTGGTTCTTCATCATCTCCACCTCTAAGTAGCCAAGTTTCTCCAATGGAGCAAGCACAAGCACAAGCACAAGCACATAGGAGGATCGAAAAAGCAAGAGGGAAAAGGCAAAAGAAGTGAAGATTGTTTCCTATGTTGGTGAGAGAGAGAGATACTGCCATTAATCTAGTTTTGGTCTGTTTTGATTTATTTATTATTATTTTTTTTTTGGAGGGATGATACTTTCTTGTTTGATCTTTCAATGTCAACAACAGGAAAGTGGGAATAGATAATTAATTTTTTTTTTTTTTTTTGTTGGGACATGTAAGGGGAAATATCTATCAGTGGGAAGTAAGATATTTTTTCTATTCAATCCAAAGTTCCAACTACTATCATGTTTGAATATCTTCTAAATATTTCATTTTCAAATTTCTACTGTATATCGTATATATGCTCCTAACCTTAGAATCCTCCACTTGTCCCCTGCTTTTGCTTTGTGCAGCTTAAGTTTTAGACCCTAGACAATTCATCGGTTACTGACTCAAGCAAAAGAACTGTTTCTTGGTACTTGGAAAACATATGAAGCACGGGTATGGGTACGGGTGTGGGATACAGCAAAAACCTAAAAATGTAGGGCACGGGTACTGGTACGGCGAGGGTAAGCTGGTATTTTTTATATAACTTCCTATATTTCTAGCATGCTATAGAAAAACACGGCCTTGCTCATGGACATCCCACCTCTACGTACTAAACTCATACTTTCCATACTGGATGTTTTCCCTCTTTCTTTTGCAAATAAGAAATTATAGTAAAGATAAACCAAAAAAATGAAATTAGAATGAGACGGAAAAATTAATTACTTATTAACATAAACAGTTAAGTTTCTAGTACATAAAAATTTTAAGAGAGAGAGAGAGAGAGAACAGGCATGCTGGTGTCGTAACCATCGATGTACCCATCCCGTACGGCTGTACCCATGGCGTACCGGCGCAATACCCGAATACCAAGACGTACCTGATATGTTTCAGCATACCGGATATGTATTTTGCCTTACCAAAGCCATACTCGTACGACAACATTTTTGGAGTACCCGTGATTCATAGGTGATGCATATCACCATGAAAATCCGGAACTTTAAGGAAGGATTTATAAAGTTTTCATCTCAACTATGAAGAGCCGCAAGCGATCTATGTTTGTGGCCTCTTATATTTTGCTTCTCCAACATCTTAAGGGGAATGTTTCAGAAGATTAGAGAACTCAAGCTAGAAGATTAGAATGTGTCAAAAGTGATACCAAAATGTTGGGGGGAAATACAAACTCTTACGGATATCTCCCAGAAATCATCTATCAATGAGAGGGAAGAGACAATCATACCCGGAGTGAAATTCATCATCTTCAACTTGAGAGATCAAGAACCTAGAGAGCTCTACCCCTTCAATGGATATTTCCTTTTTTTAGCGATGGGGTTTTCCAAAACATTAGTCCTCTCTCATACAAGGAGCTAACACAAAATTACCTTAGGGGGACGGCTTCTCTACAATGGACGGCTTCTCTCCAATGGATACACTATACGTTTCCCTTCCCATCATGGAAACAAAGAAATCAATAGTTGAGATATAATCTCACCAAATATTATTGGGAAACCACTACCCAATAAGAAAAATTCATGCTGCCAAGTAGATCACATAAATTGACAAGCATGACCCAATCCATTAAGTCCAATAACTACATAGGAATTCAGTTTTAAAAAACATAGTGTGTTTTTTCCCAACAATCTCCCACTTGGTCCATGCACCTTATATTGTACACATAAAACTAATACTTGAATTACAAGAAGCTATGAAAAACTCAAGTGGTCACGAGGCATGTTAGATAGTAGTACTGCAATTGCTGTGAAAGTATATTTGGGTTTAGTATGTTAGGGTGCCTTTTGTAATGTTCATTTCATGTCAAGGGTAGTTTGGTCTTTCAGTAATATTAGGATTTAGTGTGTTAATCATATAAGTTAGTCTCTCTCATTGTAATGTCAATGTTGTTCAAGATGTAATGCAATACGTTTCTCTGCTCTCTCTCTCGCAAACCTCACATGGTATCAGAGCGATCCTAGGCAGCCACCGTTGTGTGCAATCGTCTCTCTCTCTCTCTCTCTCTCTCTCTCTCTCTCTCTCTCTCTCTCTCTCTCTCTCTCTCTCTCTCTCTCTCTCGTCCTTATCACTGTACTCTCTCTTTCTATCTGAAATAAAAACCCTAAGCAACAAAACCATAAGAATCTCTCATATTTTTTAAGATGTAAAGCATCTCTAGTAGTGATAACCTCTAACGATCATCCTACGACCCTCCTCTCACTCGCCGGCCACCGTCCGGCCTCCGGCGACTCTCTCCAGTGCTCTCCGACCACTGAACTGCACTCGGAACCCACTGGACCAACTCGAAATCAACTGAGCTCCTTCGATTGACCTCAAACTGCATGGATCTGGTATTTTCTCTCGTGTTCTGCACACTTTGACGTCATCTGAGGTACTTTTACCCCCTTTTATGCAACGTTTCTTCACATTCAGCACTGGTCCAATCTGTTGAAGCTTTGTTTCTTCCTTTCTGATCCAGTTACTGGTTGTGAGTTGAGTTTATCACTATGTCAGACGATTTCTTGCAACAAGACAGATTCTGTCCGTATTTGTTGGGTTTTTAGTGTTTTTGTATGGTTTTAGGGGTGGCTGTGTATGCATTTGATGCGATCGGAATGTTTCTGCCACTGGAATCGGAGAAGAAAGACACGCACAAGTTTGGCAAAATTCTGGGTTTGTCCATGGTATGGAGGGTTTTGGAGCTCTCGATTATTTTGTTTTGGGGGACCATTCTGCACTGTTAGCAATTGTTGCGACCTACTTGTTCAGCACTGGTTTGGGCATTGGGCACTACTTTTGGTATTTCAGATTCCATTTCTTTGGTTCCGCATACGAAAATATGAAATCTGTATCAGCAATCAGTTGTTGCATCCGTTCTTCCTTCTATTTGCAGCTGTTCGGCATAGGTTCTTTCTCCTATTTGCAGTCGTTTGGCATCAGCTCTTCCCCCTATTTGCATCTGCAGCCGAAATCTGTTCGCCATCAGTTCTTCTCCCCTTTGCATCCGCAACACTGGTTGGTTGGCTTTGCTATTTTGGAATCAGTGCAATAGTTGATTTGTATGGTTCTCTTAAGCACCTTTTGGCATTTTCAGCATCAATAGAAGCACTTGATTGGAGTTGGCTGAATTTTTCCCCAAGACGCACGCCTCAGTTTTGTAACATCCTTGGCAAACTCACGATGCTCTTCGAGCTCGCATCATGAGTTTGAGCGGGGGTGTAAACGTATATTTGGGTTTAGTATGTTAACGGTACCTTTTGTAATGTTTCTTTCATGTCAAGTGTAGTTTGGTCTTTCTGTATTATTAGCTTTAGTGTGTTAATTCTCTCTCTCTCTCTCTCTCTCTCTCTCTCTCACACACACACACACACACACAACTCACAATTGCTTCTTGGTACCAACAAACTGCGTCTTAACCAATTCAAGAAGTGTCTTGTAGGATTCCACCTCGAATGGCCTCATCACTAATCAATGCACAATTTAGTCTGATAGCCATCGTATTTTTCGGAACATTTACCAAGTTTGACTCAAAATCATCATTGCAATGTCCGTACTTGATTGGTTCTTCTTCAACCAGTTCTTAAACCCTGGCAGTCCTTTAGGTGCCCAATCTTCTTGCAAAACCAGCAATCAATGTCTACCCGTTATGATGCTCTTGGTTTTGTGAGGGAGCACATCCTATGAAGCACGGATACTCTATTTTGGCCTCCGTATCACGTATCGTACCCGTGTCGGATACCAATACTCTCGGATACTTTCCGGATACGTATCCGTTACGTTTTTTAAAGTATCCAGAATTACAATTTATTTTTTTGGTATTCGGATACGTTTTGGATAGCTAGGATACGTCTCGGACCAGCGGGGGTAAATATGTTATTACTTGAAATATGTGTGTTAAAGTGTAATTAGGGCTTTATATGTGTTTTCCCCCAAATCGATCGACATAGCTTCTGCTCTCTCTCCCTCATCTCTCTCGTCCCTCAGCTTCTGCTCTCTCTCTATCTCTCTCCCTCGGTTCTCATCTCACGTTGTGTGTATATATATAATGGTGAACTTGTGTAATGGAATTTTAGGAATGTATATTATATTTAATTTTAAATTTTTATATTCAACGTATCCCCCAACGTATCGTATCCCACTTTTTAGAAAAATCACGTATCTACGTATCCGTATCGTCTCGTATCCGTATCCGTGCTTCATAGAGCACATCTATAAAATTAGTAGGTTGGTTAATGGCCTAAGGGAGCAGGGGCTAGCATTTGATGATGAACTCTTGGTGCATATGGTGATTTACACTCTTCCTAAATCTTTTTAAGACTTTTCAGTTGAACTCCAATTCACAAGAAGCTAAGTGGAGCTTTACCCAACTTTTGGTACTTTGTGTTACTGAGGAGGAGCGACTCAAGGGTACCAAACCTGAGTCGGCTCATTTGGCAGTGACAAACAAGAATGAGTTCAAAGAACAACAGCTTCCAAAAGGGAAATCAACCAAAGCATGTGAAAATGAAGAAACCTGCAGAGAAAGGAAAAGGCTAACAAGTAAACTGCAAGTAGCAGTTTCTTCCAGAAATGCTCCCAAAAAACACATAAAAGCACAAAATGCAATAGCATTTTTGTTTCAGAAAAGACTCCTATTAAAGTACATAAAAACAAACGGAATTGCCGCAAAGGCTGGTATGCAGTGTAACTATTGAGGTAAGAACTTACCCCAGCCCAGCATCTTATGTTCTACCTTCTGCAGTTTTTTCTTCTTTTTCTTGTCTGCTTGTTTAGCTATAAATCTATCCCCTGGGGACGTGGAATGGTAACGTATTAGTACAATAAGACAATCCCAAACGCTCAAATCAATCTTGTCAGCAAATCACAAATTTTTCATCCATCATCATAACTTCAAAAAAGCAACAAGAATAATAAGTGATGGCCACAAATGTCACCTTTCTGCTCAAATTTGGCTTGAGTTACTGACATGGGAATTTTGCCACCAGGCCGAAGAGGTGTACCATCCAAAAGTTGGACAGCCAGAGCAACTGAAGGTTCCTAAGACACACAAAGATATTATGAAAGTACCATGAATAAGTATCTGACTAGATGACATGTCACATGCAGCAGTCTGCGGTGATCAAAACAATACCTTGAGATACGATACAAGGGCATCGCCCTTCTTTCTTCCTGTTTCTTTGTCAACGTAGATCTTCACACGAGGTTTTTTGGTTTCGGGGTCCTAAAAGTTCAACAAAGCAAGGTATTAGATTCATTATTTACTCGACAGTAATAGCTTATCCAAAAATAATAATAATAAAAAAATTATTTACTTGATAGTAGTAGGGCAAATACCTACAGATATGCAACATGACCCAACAGTACAGATATAAGTTACAAGTGCAGAGAAACATGATGATCCTACATTAACATAATCTTGTAGATACCATCCCAGCACCCCCATTTGGCAGATCAACCACTAAGCGATAGTCTTTCCACAGAATAATCACAGAAACATGCAAGCCAGAACTAGGTTGGTATTAGAATTTAGAAGGGCATGTGTGAAAAGGAAGAAGACCAAGGGTGGCAAACCAACCAGCACATTTATCAACATACGCGAGTGGAAACATGGGTGAAGTCACCACCATCAACTCCGTATCAGTCCAAACTCCAGTATCCTATCAAACCACTGACGTACGATAATGGAATTATGTTGTTATTGAATGTAAGGCCGGTCAGACATCTTTTGCTAAAATCACATTGGCACAGAAACAATTTGAGTGCCAACCTATGGAACGAAATACTCAATTCAGGTTGAGTGCCAAGTTAGCAATGCAGGAGACTTTAAGCAACTAAACTTTCAAACCTAAATAAGAAACTAAATGGTCATGTTTCTTTTACTTAGGATCAGAACTCTATAAAGTGGAAAGATTCTAACAACATAATTGTATCATGTGGAGTCAGATTAAAATAAAAATAAAAAGCCCCTTGAACTGAACAAGAGCTTCCTCAATACATGGCTATGAAGCACAAATACTTCTATGATACGTCGATACTTCGTGCTCATTAGTGAGATGCTCTGGACAATGAATGAAGGAAGCATGGTAATGAGCACAGAAATTAATTTGGGTCTCTAGGCCTGCCCTCCCAGATGCCTTTCTGCTTTGATTTCAGGGTATGGTTCTGCAGCAAAACGTCTATGTAGCTCCTCGATTCTTGGAGGTTTAGGTTTCAGTGGTACTCTGAGAGCAGCCACTTTGTGCATATTGCCAAAGGTTAGGTCTGTCTCCAATCATCCCCGCCCATACCCCCAACGATTGGGGACTAGATGGGTTCTGTTATTGTTGTATACGTCGATACTGCATCGACACTCACAGATATAACTACGGATATAACTATCCTAGAAGTATCCATGACACAAAAGTTCATTTTTCTAACTTTTGATGTACCGGATATACTTTTTGGATACTCTAAGGACATATTTATTGAAATGAAGATCTTGGCACTCTTGCATAGTATTTGAGTAACAAATTGATAAACATAGACTTCTATTACTTTTCTTTTGGATAAAAAAAAAAGTATTAGAAGTCTATGTAATAAAATGAAAATAGTATATCACCTTTTTGAATAGTTTTCTAATATCCTTATTGTGTTATGCCTGTCTTCCAATAAAATTGGACTTCGACAAGTAATCACGTAAACTTATACAACGATTTTGCGCACAAAGAGTACAATGTTTCTTATCATTCTCATAATTATGCGTCATGCAATGCTAAAAAATATAAAATGTATTTTAGTCCAACTTATCCTTACCATACCCATATTCTATGTTTTTAAACTTTCCCGTATCACTATATTCCCATCCTGCTGTATCCATATCACGTATTGGTATCTATGCTTCATAGATACATGGTCTGTGTACTCACGTCTCTTCACTTGAAATAGAAACCTTCGAATTAAAATGGCTTATCTGCTAGTTTAGTCCCTATAATTATAGCATGCTTTCAATTTGGTCCTTAGATATTTAAATATACCAATTACGTCCTTATGGCTATATTTCAGTTTTAACTTGGTCCTTACATTTTTAAATAAAATTTTGAGGACTAAATTGAAACTTAAGTAATTCTTTGAGGAATAAATCGACTCGATTAAAACTTCGAGGACCAAATTGAAATTCACCTATAACATGTTCTCATTATCAAGGGTCATATCCCTTTGACCAAAATCCAGAACCCTTCAAAATGGAAGTACTTTATGTGTCTTGCTAACATGTGCCGGGGGCATTGGCTAACAATGAATTATATGATTGTATATTTGTGACTCACCCAACGTTTGTGATGAATGTACAGCCACGTTAGAGGTTCTTACCTAATGCTTAAAAATGCATACGGGGAACTAGTTGGCATTTTCCAATTGTTACATCCAACTATGCAAATCCACCAAATACAAAAACCAGTGGAACATTCAACGCTCATCACTTAGTAAGGTTACCGACAGTCCAAAGTTCACACGTAATATGCTGCTCCTACAAACACAACTATACCTGGTGCATCATCAAATATTGTAACCAAAAAAAATACAGAAAACATCTAGTGGTCAGTATGACCAAGGTGAACTCTACGACTGTTTGCCTCAAAAATGTTTTGAACAGAATTTTTTTTTTTCTTCCACCTATTCTCAGAGCACTGCTAGAAATAATTTGAATAATATGTGTGCTCAGCTGAGTTCTGTGGCTTGAACTATAAGTGTAGAGCGAAAAAGATTTTCAGTCCAAATGAAGGAATATATAAAAATTAATGAACAACAGACACTAGATTTCCTACCTCTTTTATTATCCCACACTTCGAAAAGACTTCCACAACCTGCAATCAATTTTTCTAAATCAGTGTTCCCAATTTATAGAAAATACCATTCGACAAATGAAAGATTCGATCTGCAAATATTCCTGCCAAGTCATGCATAATAGCTGCAATAAATGAACAGAAGTCAAGAAATAAGAAGTAAAGCTTGCCTCATCAAAAGTAATGTCATCGGGCAGTCCAGTAACATAAACATGTGTGTTTACTTTTAAGTCAAACCAACTGTCGGGAGGTTTGTTAGCTTCCTGCAATATAAAATGGTGAGTTATAATATAAAAGAGTGAATATTAAATAACCGAAAGGACATATCATTTAGTAGGGAATTCTCAATCCTAAAAGTGATAATTGAGGAAACCAAAGACTTATGTTCGAAGTAGATCCGCTCTCCATACTATACTCATAGTAATACCATCTGGTATCGTAAGGGGCACTAAAGAAAAGATGTATCCACTTACATTGTGAATTAGTAATTCTGAGTCAAATAAACAGGAAAAAAGAAGGAACCTTCTTTTCAACAGGTTTATCAGGCAACTTTCTCTTGGGGTTACGATTTGTTTCCAAAACTTCACTGTTATCATTAAGCTCTTCTATTACAGAGGCACCAACAGCCTCTACTGTTGGAAAGACTTCCTCTTCTTTTAGGAATGTCATATCGTCTGGCCCGTAGTGTTCACCATCTGTTATTATGTTACCCTGAAAAATATCCAATTAGTCCAGCTACCATCAAATCCTGATAGGATACCTGTGTGTGCATGATTAATGCAAAAGCACCACAGCTGGAGAAAGGATTAGACACGACAGATTCATGATGATGCAAATAGACTACAAACCTAAAATGATTAGATGCCAACAGTAACTTATGCATACACAGATGCATCCATGTGCTTATGCAGGGATAGTATTTACCAACTTAAGTACTACTATAATATTTTGTATTCCGAGCTTGAGCAATTGTAGTGAATGGTTAACCCAAAAGTTTGAGATGGATGAGTGGTGTTACAATAAAAAAGCAAAAACACAATAAATGATTCCACCGAAACATGCTTGATGCACCACCAATTGAAGATACAACGTGGAAAGCCATTTGAGAAAGTATAGACACGTGCCTTGTAAAAACCAAAGAGCCCGCCATTAAGGAGTGTTTTGATCCATTTAGGTTTAGAGAAATGCTAAAGACACATGAGGTAACAAGAATGGTGTGATTAACTATTACTAGAGCATTGCTGAGAAATTATGCTGACCAGAAGAATCAAGTGGAGTCAAGGCCTGTTGAAATGAGTTAAGCTGAGTTATGAAATTAAGAGTAAAAAACCAAATACATTTCAAACGAAAATTTAATTTTTCCACGTTCCTGGTAATAAGTTAAATGCTTCATGAGCTCGACACATAATCAAATCACAGAAAACAAAACTGGATATGACATCTCCCCATTTTTTAATTCTTGTGTGGGTTTTGGGGAAGTTATAAGTTCGTAAAATCGTTTAGGCCATGTGGATGCAGTTGTTCATTTGGCTTTGTTATGCAATGTGTGTGCAAGTTTGTGCCCCATCTGACACTTTTCTTGATAGAGTTATTCAATTATCAAATATGACCAAGTGCGTACCTGAGGGACCCAAGCTCTCAGACCCCGATCCCACTTGTATGTCGTTCCATCATCATCGGTAAATTCGTGGTCACCCTCCGGTGGCGTCGAAGGCCTGTCTGGTTCGTCATTACCAGCAAGAGGGTCGTGCTTCATAAGCTCTGCCTCAGCTTCTGCCTCTGTCTCTCTCACTTCTTTTTGCCATCTCTCAAATTCAACATCGTCGTGGGAAGGCACTGCAATATACACCTCACATTCAAACCACAAATCAGGAAGCAGAACTAGAAAAGGATAAATTGTCACCCAGGTCAAGCAAGCAAGCAGTACCCGTCTCAGATATTTGAGTCATCAACTCAGGAATTGAAGACAAAGCCTGCCAATCACTCCTTCCTTCAGACCACAGTAGTGTACTTTCAGTGAGGTACCCATTCAGAAAGTGTTCTGTCCAGGTGAAGTAAAGAAGCTTAAGTAGATGTCGTAAGACCATTTGAACACAATACGGATGGAACAATTATCCCAAAACTGTTCTATTCGGTACCAGAAAAACTGAAATTCAAGAAACAAGAAAATAAAAATCTATAGGCATTTGAGAATTCAAGGACAGGAAATTAAATAACCAGAAAAAACACCACGTAACATAATTGAAGGACATACATTCTTCTTGGGCATATGATTAACCACTAAAAATGCAAGCCATTCAAGCTGATGACAATCTACTTATCCAGATTAGGAACCACCACTTGATGGATCAAAGGCTTACCACGCAACTCAGATAAAGCATAAGGGCCAATGTGTTGCTGAGCTTCACCAAGAATATACCACCCCATCTCGGTATTCATTTCGGAATTCCCACCACAGCCGTTTTCTGCACCGATGAATACAAAAGATTTGTAAGTTATCCCCACCCAACCAAGAAATCTAACTATCTTAGTTGAAATTAACTAAAAAATAGATGTAAATGTGTCACATATGCCTCCGTTTTGGTTCAAACACTAATTTTCTTACTTCCAAGTATTTGACAACTAAAAAGAGCGAAAAAAAGGTTCCACACACTCACATAAACAACTAGTAAAGATTAGTCCATCATCGGGCCGTATACCGAGTTATCAAAAATACCTGAACAGATATTTGACCAGACAAATAGACGTAACCACTCTTCCCACCAATGGAAGGCAATTTCAGATTTAGGGCTCTCTCTTTCGTGTGTATGTACACAGAAATATACATCTGGCAATGTGTTGCTTCACTCGCGGAAGAAAGGCGAATTTGGAATGAGAGTTTTTACTCTCTCACTCAAACTTACTGTTTGTTGGTTCGCTCCCTGATGAAAGGCAATTTCGGAATCAGAGCATTATTATTATTCCATCTTATTAATTTCGTTGTTGTGTGTGTACTAAACTTACAGTAATATTAGACAGATACGAGAAAGAAGTGAAGGGGATTGTGTATATGTATGTGTATGTACACAGAACTACACATCTGGCAATGTGTTGCTTCACTCGCGGAAGAAAGACGAATTTGGAATTATTTACTCTCTCACTCAAACTTACTGTTTGTTGGTTCGCTCCATGATGAAAGGCAATTTCGGAATCAGAGCATTATCATTATTCCATCTTATTAATTTCGTTGATGTGTGCGTACTAAACTTACAGTAGTATTAGACAGATACGAGAAAGAAGTGAAGGGGATTGAATATGGAGAGAGCGCACTATAGCTTTTACGGAGATCTGAAAAAGGCAAAGGCATAGATAAATCCCAAATATAAAATTTAATGAGTAGGGTAGCTACTTGAATATGTAAAGATAATTTTCTTAACATGTTTTCATTTCCAGAGGCACGCCACAATTTCAAGCCACAGTTTGAACACATGAGACAGGTTATTTCAGATTCCGTCCTAGCAAAACGGTAATGACTTTCAAGATGTAATATCATCCGGATACAGATTATAATATCATCTACCTACTAAGAAGAGTGGTAGAAAAACACAGGTCCGCGAAGAAGGATCTTCATATGGTTTTCATAGATCTAGAAAAGGCTTATGATAGGGTGCCTAGAGATATTATATGGTGGGTTCTGGAGA
>JAXBDA010004427.1:0-29002 GCA_036023075.1 Gaultheria prostrata | reverse complement strand
ATGATCTAAAGGAGGAGTCCTGCGTAGATCAAGGATTCGAGGAGTCGAGTCTGGAGGAGCATCTATTAGAGCGGTTCATGAGGAGTCAGCAAAGAAGTTCTTAGCCAATATTGAAGGAGTTCATAGCATGGTTGTAAGATACTCTTTGTTTCCGCATTTTGCGTATAGTGCTCTCTTCCCTCCCGTGGTTTTTTCCCCGCCTTGGGGTTTGTCCACGTATACCTGTGTGTTATGCGTGCTGTTAAATTATTGCGCTTATTTTCTTACACAATCACATAGATTAGGGTTTAATCATATTAAACGGTTATTTTAATTTATCCATCGTAGAGTAAATCAAAAGGCGATCCGATTTTGTTTTTTCACTGTGCTGAAAAGTGCTTTATTTCATGATTATTTGTTCGTACTCCATGAGCAGCTAAACTCCCCTCTAGGGGAGGATGATGCTCCAAACCAAGTAACTTCGTATTTGTTTTTTAGATTAGCATTATTATTCGAATCTTGATTGTATGTTTAGAACTCGTTTCATGATATCAATGGAATTGATTTACTTCTTTCAACCTGTCGTGTATTTGTTTTCCGGATTTCAAATACCAAACATGTAACGGTTTTCAACGTTCACAATATCGGGTGATTGAGATAGATTATACTCGTACGACGGATCGTGCCGTTAGGCGGCTTGACCGTGCTAGTGAGACAGTCCGTGCTGTGGGATAATCTATGCCGATTGGCGGATTGTTGATATTCTCTTGACAACTATCGTTAAGCTGCGGTAGTAATTGGTTGATTCGAATAATAACGCAATCTATGATAATACTCCCTCCGTCCCTTTTATAGTGTAGACATTTCCATTTTGGGCTGTCCCTTAATAAGTGTGTGTTTTGAAAAGTTAGTGGGTACATTTCCTATTTTGCCCTTAAAAATAGATTCTTTTTTGAAAAGTCAGTGGGTGGTATTATATTGATAAGGGTAAGTAGTGAAAAGTAGATGTAAATGTTGTAAAAGTTGATGTGAGAGAAAATAAGTTGGAATTACGAGGTAACACATTTAAAAATGGACGGAGAGAGTACAAAGTTATGCGGTAGGAGTTGATTCCAAACCTTAGAATCTCCACTCATCATTTTCAATCCGTTAGCTAAATTATTTTTTTATTGTTCTTTCTCAATTTAATTACTTTGTAAATCAAATCCAAACCAGTTCTTATTGTCTCCAAATTAATTTAATAAGTAACTGAAATTTTTATAACTCAGCCAATTTTGTCCCTGCAGATCGACACTTGGTCTTAACCGCTATTCTACAGAGTGGTAGTTAATTCCACAATTTTACAAGTTTATTTTTTACACGTAACGACGCGGTCAGACTACTTCCACCATATACTTGGAACTAACAATTGAAGCTATAATTTGCAATCGCCATTTTAATGGTTTTGGAGATCAACCAGAAATACCATATGAAAGAAAGACGGGAAAATCCTGATAGCTGAATTACAAATGAATGAGAATTCGGTCAACGGTTGATCAAATATACTTACTTGTTTTCTTTCCCCTCTTCCAAAACATCCACCAGCATAACAAGTTCAGGAAAATCATCCCATAAGCTGCTGATACAACTACTGTGATCACGAGTGCATTCTTTTGATTGAGATCTGGACCAATTACGAGGAGCCAAATGCCTACTACAGAAAAACTGAGTGAAGAGTATAAGGTACAACATGCACGCACCTATTTCTGAAGCTGGCATCCCTATATAAATATCCTGCCAGCTCGCGAATATCAAGTAAATCACCAAACCAAATCAGCCACTGCCACTTCCACTGGAATCTAATGTAGCGCGTAGGGGCTCGGTGACCTAACGCCTTAACTGAGAGGAGTCTGGACACCTCCACGTCACCTGACCGAGAGGTCACTAGTGGTGGGACCGGACACTCACCTTTAGCAAAAGAGTCCGCTCGTAAACTCTCATGTGCCAGAGTTGGCCAAAGGACAGAGCATAGTACCCCTCGGAGGATATCGAACCCTGGCACCTGAATCAGTTGGGCATTATGCCCATGAAGGTATGACCGAGAGGTGATGGACAACACATGCAGTTATAACGACCCATGTGCTGGAAACCGTTTGCAATTTAGACAATGGCAACAACCAAGCAATTCGTGACATTTGTCACCATCTTACTAGAGACATGTGCATGTAACCCATTTGACTGCGTGAGTCACCATGATGTCAGCCGAGTGGTTACCACTCGTGACTCTCACGATCGTACTTGGAGAGCAAGTCATCCTATCACTATATAAAGGTACTCTTTGTTGGAAGAAAGGTACACACTATCTCACCCTAAACCCTAGATCTGAGTTTTCCCACTTCATCTTCTCCTTCAAGTACTGACTTGATCATCGGAGTACCGTCCTGGACTAAACGGTCCAGAACACGGTGCTAACACGTTTGTTCCAGCGCGCAGGTGAAGAGCTCAGGCGAGAGAAGACTTACTCTGTGGTTCAACCAAGTTGAAAGAAGGTTCATAAGAGGAATTGTAGCCCCACATAGCGTAAGCCATACAAGAACAATTCTTCAAACAGTTTGCCCTTCAAAATTGGGCCTTAGTCACCACGAAGACGATGACGGCGCCACTGCCGGTAGCAGAGGATAGTCGTGGGAAGTAAAATTGCTCTGCACTTCAGTCGGATCTGCACGAATGCGGTCATGCATGGTGGCAGACGTTGGAGGTGGCAGCAGTGGCCACCGTGATGGAGGTTGTAGCAGGGGTGGTGGTGGTCCTAGTGGAGGGTATGGAAGTGGTGGTGGTGGTTATGGAGGTAGCGGCGGGAGGACCACTGTAAATGCGTTTGTGAAAGGGTTTTTTTTTTCGGCCTTATGGCTAAAATGTTCAAAAACCATGTCCTTATAGCTCCTGTAGAAGAACACGTGTACTTTCCTTAAAAATGATAAAATATATTGTATTTTTGACTAATTTTCTCTTATAAAAATTGGGTAGTGACAGAAATCCATTACTATTAATAATAAAAGTTCCATTCGAATTTGGTATTGGTTTTCCCCTATTTGCTATCCAGACCACTATTTCTGGATAACTCTTGTACCATATGCCTACAAATCAATTTCTGGAATCGTTCGGTGAAAAGAAGCCTAGGACAAAGGTTTGGCCCGAGGAATACGTCTCACCGGGGGTAAGCACTGGATCTAGGGTCAAGGTATCAGCTGCAGAGGATGATATTAGGGAGCAAAATAGGATGAAGGTGAAAGTCTCCAGCTGCAAATTACCTTCTTCGACATTCCTACTATGTTGGAAGGTCTTATATGCTTCAACTTTTTACGCTTTGTGACACAGAAGTCAGTTATGCTTGCACTTCCTCAAGATTTCAGTGGGAGATATAGAAATAGGTATGATTGACAGAGTAGCTATTCTTTGCAATGATTTCTTAGGACGACTTTTGAGGCATGAAAAATGAGGAAATCATATCTCCCAAGTCCAGGGAAAACTATATGTGAATTAAGCATAGCTAAAGCAGATAGTAAGGTAGATTTTAAAAATGCTAGAGACACACATCTCTATCACACTCGCATGCGTGGCACTGCGTGATTGGTAGAGGGAGAACAAACACTTCGAAACTACTTTGCAATCACTAATCATGCAATGCCACGCAAGTGGGTGTGGTTTGGGGTGTTGTGGAGAGGTGTGTCTAGCATTGTTGTTATTTAACGGTTTTCACCTACCAAATTGACAAATAACTATAAAGTCGACCAATCATCACATGACTACTTCATGTTTCTGGCCATAGAATATGGATTACAATAAACAAGCTATCATTTGAAATTTAGAGCATCCCCAACCATAAATGCAACTTTTCCATTGCCATTCTCATTTTTGGCAATTGAATAATGCCATTTTGCAATAAAAAATAGCAAGGATGTCACACCCATGTATGCCATTTTGTCATTGTCATTTTTCTCTCTCTCAATCTCAAATGGCAACTTTGACATAAATTCCATGTAGGACAAAGGAATTGGCATTTGTCAAATTGAGAGAATTTTGGCATTGTGGGTGTGACACCCAAGTTGCCATTTCTTTTGCTATTTTTGCTATACTGTTGTGGATTTTCTTAGTTTCCCGTGTACTCTGATTTTCTCAAAGACAAAAAAGAAGTTAAAAAAACATCAATTAAATGGATTTTGTAACCAAATAATGTCAAACCCAATTGGCAGTTGGATGCAGGATCAAACAGCTAAGTGATTGGGCACCCCACAAAAACAAACAAATGGGGGAAAAAGACGAAAGAGAAGCAAACCTTATTGTGCTTGACCTTAAAGCCTAAAGGTCCTCCCTTTTGAAGAATGAAAACTACAACACTACATTTAGTTTCCACAGTTTCCCTAAAAAACCAAAGAAGAACAGATTTATTTAGTGTAAGAAATATTACAAATGCTGCATTTACAAATTTATGTTCATCTATGTGGACCACTTGATGGGCGATCTCGTGAGCAGCACCATTAGACCCTACTCTCCCATAAACACGCATTATTACGAATTTACGAACATGTTTCTAATTATTGAGTGTACTAGTAATTACCGCACTAGGCTTTTGTGAACTTTTAAGCAACGTTTTATGTGCAAAAACACATATATTCTTTTACGAGTTTTTTATGTTTTTATCCCCTAAATTATCCACATAAATTATCCTTTTCTACATTTTTCCCTAAACTATGAAAACCACAAGTTTATCCTCTTAGCTATTTAATTGCAACCCATCTATATCTATATTACAATATAGAGCGGTTTTACATTTTCTTTCTCACAACTGTCCTCCATGGCAGATTATAAGTTTGCAATTTAAGTACCTTTTCAATTGAACGGGCTCGGATTGTTTCTCGGATATCCTCATTCATAGATTAGATTAATTTTTCTTCCAAAAAGATTTAAATAGCTGCTACAATCTCGGTGGTCAAGGAAATCAGTTCTCAAATTCAAAATTTGAACCCAATCTGAACCCTTCTGTCTCTATTTTACCTCTACATCGAGTTTCTCCTCTACCTCTCTGAACTACATCCTCTAATCCCTCCTTCCCGTAGGCCCATCAACCACCGCTCACTGCCCCACTCCAGAGTTGCTGCAGATTGCTTCTTTTCAAGATAACTATCACACGACATAAATTGTTTAAGCCTTCAATTAACATGCGTTGCTTTGGTTCGCTTTTAGCCTAACTTGAACATTATAGAGCACGCTCCCAATGATCGAGGAGGTTCAAAAAAGAATTATCTAGCAAATTACCTTTATGATTGATAGTTTGCTAGTTTTTTCTTTCATCTATATCGTGCTAGAGTGGTTCGTATCGTGTTGAGTATTTTTTGTTTGCAAGTGCCTTCAGGCACGAGCAATCTGCTAGTTTTTTACAATAGTTAATGCCATCCACTTTTTTGGACGAAAAATTATTTACGTGCACAGGTTGCGTTTGGGGCTCACTTTGGGATCCACATGAACAATCCAATCCATTCGTTATATTTAAAATATATTTATGAGTGACCTCGTAAAAATTATACTCAATCGGATAACTTTTAGTGCTTGATCTTACATTTGAATTTTTGGTTAAGTGTTTAAGGTTATCAAAAATTGAAAGATTGGATCAAACACTTAGAGATATTCGATTGAGCTAAATTTTTTTACAAAGGCCACTTGAAAACATTATTTTCAAAGTAATGAATGTCTCAGATTATGTGTGGGACTCCGAAGTAGACCCCATAGAGCGATTTCTACACACAGCTATATGTGGGTAAACGATTTTCCGTTCAAAATAATTGATGGCGTTAATAATTGGACAAAGTAGGTTGCAATCAAATAGTATAGGGGTAAATTTGTGATTTTCATAGTTTAGGGATGAAGTAGAAAAATATGAATAGTTTAGAGGATAAAAGCATAGAAAACTCTTCTTTCTCATATGGGAAATTTTTTGAGTGTGAATAGGGCACATCCGAGCTGTCTGAATTTGGATGGCCTGGATGTACCCAAATGGTACCACTTCAGCCATACCATATTTGTATTGGAACATTTCCAAAATATTTAATGGATATTAAATGTTATTATTGGTGAATGGTATTAATCCAAAATGTGTGTCTATTCAGGTTAAATGAATAAACATTATTATTAGATTTTAGTGCAAAGGGTGTGTCTATTCAGGTTGAATGAATAGACATGACTGTACTAAAAGGTGCGGCTGTTAGGAATAAATGAATAGACGTGCATGGCTATTTGTAAATAGACATAACTTTTTATTTTAACCAAAGAGGTGTGATCTTTGGCTATCTGTCACGATTCATGCCTATATAAAGCCACGGGTTCTACCAATTCAGAGATATAGAATCATTTCAATTCATGGTTCTTCCTCCTCAAAATTTCTCCTCTATATGTTTTGGCGGGCTTGCAAAATCCGATGGACAAACAGTCAATCGAAATTGGGCTTTATTGTATTTTGGAGTCGAATTCGGTAGTAACCCGGAGCACACAAATTCACTCGAATTGGTGGAGCGAATATCGTCTTACGGACAGCGACACTATAACGCGCGCCTTGAAGTAACCATTGATTCACTCTATTATTATCCACTTCGATCGGAAATACGATTTTTGTACCAACAATTTAAACCCAAAATCTTCTCCCTATTTGGAATTACATTAGATTTTCTTTAGTTCTTCCTGCGAAGATATGAGAGATACTGGAGTACTGTCTAAGAATTCTCAGCTATACCATTAATGCAGCTGTATCGTGATGATTAATTCTAGAAACGACAATAGCCAAGCGGCCCAAACAGGAATTGATTTTCTATTTTGTAAACTAACACACACCACAAATACCTGACGTGAACATATTCCAAGTCTTTGGGTCAACAAACAGCCGTTGAATGTTACATTTTCTAGACTGCCAAATTTAAACGTCTAAGCGGGGAGAGACTTTGATAGCGCTCTATTGATCATTATCTTCGCATAAACATGCATTATTATGAATTTACAAACATTTTTCTATTTGTTGTGTGTACTACTAATTACCGCACTAGGCTTATGTGAACTTTTAAGCTACATTTTATGTGTGAAACACAGATAATCCATATCCTATTTGGAATTACATTAGATTTTCTTTCGGTCTTCCGGGGAAGATGTGAGAGATATCGGAGTACTATCTAAGAATTCTCAGCTATACCATTGCCGCTGTATCAATACATTTGATGATTAATTCTCCTAAGAAACAACAATAGCCAAACATGAATTGATTTTTTGTTCTGTAAACTAACACACCACAAAAATCCAGATCTCAACCTATTCCAAGTTCTTGGGTCAACAAACAGCCATTGAATGTTACATTTTCTAGACTGCCAAATTTAAACGTCTAAGTGGGGGGAGACTTGTTCTTAGAATGAGAAACTTGTTACACAACATGAGAAGATGCAGGAAGACATCAATGAAAGGTGCTACCATACCTCTTTTCTTGTACTCTTTATTTTCCATCTTAATTATTTCCAGTGCAGTAGACACCATATCAAAAACCCAGATTGTCTCAAATGGCCAGACTATAGTTTCATCCGATGAAACCTTTGAAATGGGGTTCTTCAGCCCAGGTGATTCCAAGAATCGGTATGTGGGAATTTGGTACAAGAAAATCTCTCCGCGGTTGGTAGTATGGGTTGCCAACAGAGAAATCCCACTTAATGATACACTTGGTGTATTACAGGTCATTGATCCTGGTATTCTAATTCTTCTCAATGGTAGAAACAACACCATATGGTCCACCAACACGCCAAGAACCGTACAGAATCCCGTAGTGCAACTTCTTGATTCAGGAAATCTTGTCGTGAGAGATGCAAATGACAACAGCCCAGATAATTTCCTGTGGCAGGGCTTTGATTACCCGTGTGACACTCAATTACCGGGCATGAAGCTTGGGAAGAGCTTGGTGACTGACCAAGCGTGGTCCTTCACTTCATGGAAGAGTAAGGATGATCCAGCAAAAGGTGATTACGCGTCCTGGTTGGATCTTCGCGGGTACCCACAACTTTTCACTAGAAAAGGTTCTGTTGAGCATTTTCGACTTGGGCCATGGAATGGTGTCCGGTTTAGTGGGACACCAAACCTCAGTCCAAACCAAATTTACCACTTCGGAATGTATTTCGAAAGGCAGGAGGTGTTCTATAGGTATGACATCTATAACAGCTCAATTGTTTCTAGGTTTACCCTGAATTCAAATGGCGTTGCAGAACGCTGGATATGGGTTGATCGAACCAGGGGTTGGGTCCTTTACCTGGCACTACCTACAGATAATTGTGATGCTTATAAATTGTGTGGTCCGTATGGAAGCTGTGATGTTAGCAAATCCCCTGTCTGCAGTTGTTTGGATAAATTTGTCCCTACAAATCCTAAAGATTGGGAAATTACAGATTGGTCGGGCGGGTGTGTTCGGAGGAAACAGTTAGACTGCCATAATGGAGATGGATTTGCTAAGTACTCAAAAATAAAATGGCCAGACACGCGGAGTTCGTGGTATGATGTGACCATGACACTTTGGGAATGCGAGGAGGTTTGCTTGAAAAACTGTTCTTGTATGGCTTACACGAATTTGGACATAAGAGGAGGTGGAAGTGGTTGCTTGCTATGGTTTGACGAGCTGGTTGACATCAGAGAGTTCAGTGAAAATGGGCAGGATATTTATATAAGGATTGCTTCCTCTGATTTAGGTATGCATTCTTCAAATGCTTTTACATTGTTGCTGGAAATTTAGAGCTCTCTTTTATTGCCTAGGAATAAAATACCAGACTTGCCGTATTCCATATCTTCTTTTCGATCAGTCGTTGGCTAGGTATAAAAACATGTAAAATCAAGGGGCGTGTATTGGTGCTCAGCTGCCTTCAAGTCAGTTGTAAATTGAAGAACTGATAGCATAACTCGAAAAAATATTATCTTCCTGTTGATGCTATAATATGATAACGGCTCCTTTGTCCTCTCCTTAATTGAAGCATCTCTCGTCAACGGTCATTGTGATGGCATCCCCAATAGACCTAGGCCCTCTCAAGTGAATTATATTACACATTTCCTGTATAACTTGCTGCTTAATCTAGTAGAAATACATTCTTTACATGTGTGCTTTCATGGTTGCACCATCAAATGAACTGACGTCTTTGTTTGAATGGAAGACTCAGCAGTCCAACATGGCGGCTCCAATGATGAGAAAAAGGTGATAATCATAGTGGTGTTGACAGTAATCAGTGGAATGTTTCTGCTGGGTCTCTGCGTATTGTTGTATGTTCGGAAAAGGAAGAACGATGAACAGCTGAGGACTGAAGGTAATCTGTATGAGTCAATTTGTGGTGAACTTAGGTGAGGTCATCTTTTATTCAACTATGAACAAACCATAGCTGCTCATATGTACCAGACTGAATTGTTGCAATCTGCAATCATCTATTGTTTTTGTGGAATAAGTAGTCTCATGTAACTCATCTCCTACTCTGCAGAAACAAATGTACAGAGTTCTAGACATGGTCACTCTAACCAAAGCCAGAAGGAAGATCTAGAGTTACCCTTGTTTGACTTTGATACAATAGCTAGTTGCACCAACAACTTCTCAGCTGACAACAAACTTGGACAGGGTGGATTCGGACCTGTTCACAAGGTAAAAATGTAGATACCAGCTTATATAGTATTTTGGAATGTAGTCGATGTTCAATCTAGAGGGATGCAAGGAAAGGAGCCTTCTATGGCAACCCAATATTTCTTTTAGGTATATTAGCCAAGGACTCCGGGAACGGTAAGAGCTGGGGCTGCTAGACATGAAAAGCCGGGTCAAGTCTAAGAGCAGTCACTTAGTCCAAATATGCCCAATGTTAGGTCTGTCTGCTCGTACTGGTAACCAGGGTTGAACCTTTTCAAAGGAAGGACGGGGGATGAAGGTTTATCTTATCTAAAATTTAGTAAAAACATTCAAAATGTGTAGACAAATTGTACCCTTCCAAATGTACAGCTACAGAAACATAACATGTGCTTCTGTAACACGAAAATGGTGTGTGTTTTAGGCAGTTGCACAAAATATAGTCTCCTCATACTTCATAATAAACATTTGGTGTGCTGTCTCTTTTCTCATATGAATTTTCCCACATATCCAGATGTTTCCCTGTTGTGTGCATGACTGTATGTATTGTTATTGTCTGACACAATCCTCTTATTCAATGTCCAACAAGGAAAATAATAAACTACTAACAGATAGGCCAATTGGTATTGAAGGAAAAGAATGACTACTTATAATTACATGATTCTAAAATATCCTACTAATCAAATTGCGATCTTCAGGGTAGGCTGGAAGACGGACGAGAAGTAGCTGTAAAGCGGTTGTCTAAAACTTCCAGACAAGGACTTGTTGAGTTCAAGAATGAAGTCATCTGTATTGCCAAACTTCAGCACCGAAATCTCGTGAAGCTTCTTGGGTGCTGCATTCAAGGAGAAGAAAGGATGTTAATCTACGAATTCATGCCTAACAAAAGCCTGGACTCCTTTATTTTCGGTTTGGCTCTCTCATAAATTTAGTAGATATTTTTGCAACTAATTCATCTACTCTCAGTCCAAGTCAAGTGGCTGATCATATATGGAGATAAATGATTAACTCTGGCTTCTAGTAATAAGTTTGTGCGTTATTCTCTTCCATTTAAAAGCATGAATTATTGAAAAACATGTGATTGTATTGCAACATAAGCGGCTGCATGACTTGGTCTTCCAAGAACAATTTGATTTTTTTATCATGGAACTTGTTCCTGTAAAATTCAGTCAGTAGGACTAAATACATTTATTGGATGAAAATTTGGGCAGATGAAAGCAGGCGAACAATCCTGAACTGGCCAAAACGCTATCACATTATCAATGGGATTGCTCGTGGGCTTCTCTATCTCCATCAAGATTCTAGACTCAGAATCATTCATAGAGATCTCAAAGCTAGCAATATTTTGCTAGATGTTGAAATGAACCCAAAAATTTCAGACTTCGGGATGGCTAGAATTTTTGGAGGAAATGAGACCGAAATAAATACAGAAAGAGTGGTTGGAACATAGTAAGAACCTCTTAACATGTTCTATACAGCTATTATTTGTACTAATTAAAACATCGTTTCCTTAATCAAGTCTTTATTGCAGTGGTTACATGTCTCCAGAATACGCGATAGATGGGCTTTTCTCAGTAAAGTCTGATGTTTTCAGTTTTGGTGTTCTTTTGCTGGAGATTGTGAGTGGGAAGAGAAACAGAGGTTTCTTTCATCCAGATCACTATCTCAACCTCCTTGGACATGTGAGTTTGTACTATATAGTTTGTAAATATCCTCTGAAACATGTCCTATAGTTTTTGCCATTTTTGCAATGCCATTGGCAAAATTTGGAAAGGATTATCAAAATTTGGCTTTCTACAATTTCATTTTTACCATCTTATAGGAATACTTTTTATTTCTCGGCAAAAGTCAATGTTGTTAGTGTTACAAGTTCTCAGGTGGAACTCAACCCCAAAGCTAGCTCATGAAGTGAGGGTGCCCTCACGCTTATATATTTCATATTACTTTGGTACCCAAGCGATGTAGGAATTCGCTTTACATCCTCCCTCACGTGCATTGTCCTCACTCTGCAACACCTGCTACCAGCACTGGCCCTAGGGATAAGCCCATCGCTTAGGGTCCCTAATTTTTGGCCCAATAATAGAACCCCTAATTTTTTGCCCAATAATAAGGCCCCCAAGTTTCCAAATTATTATATATTTTATGTAAGGCAGTTGTTTAGTAGATGACATCATAGTAGTTCACTGGTGAGGCTTCCTTGTTGTAACCATCAAGTTTGGTTTTGGAGTCTTACTACCTGCATTTTTTTACACCAAGATATTTGGAACATGCACAAAAAAAATTTAACTAATGTAGACGGCGTGAATGGAACTCACAACCTCCAATTCCAAGTTTTACTCATCGAAAATTGCCAGTGCACTGCAAGGTGCTTTTAAGTGATATATTGAACAACAAATATATATATATATATATATATGAAGAAGATCCTATAGGGGCTCCCTTACATAGCTTATGTAAGGGATTTTTCGTTCGAGATTGAATTTCGACAATCCGAACCGTTAGATGCGTTTAGAATGTATTTTTAAGGTCTATCGCGAGGATTCGTAAAAAAAAAATACCCGAAAGGGCTTGATCCAAGCATTTTTGGATAAAAACGTTATACATAGCGTTTTTTCAAAAACTGATTGGATCAAGCCCTACCGGGTATTTTTCTTTTACGAATCCTCGCGTTGGACCTTAAAAACGTGTTTTAAACACATCTAACGGTTCGGATTGTCTCGGATAATTGAAATTCAATCTCGAACAACAAATCCCTTACATAAGGCTTATGTAAGGGAGCCCTTATAAGATCCTCCTCCTATATATATATATATAGAGTACCCTTCCTATCCGGACGTCCGGATAGAAACAAAATCCGGACCATTGTGTTTTCGTCACTTTACGGACCAAATCTCGACGATCCGAGCCGTTAGATGTGTTCAAAACATGTTGTTTAGGTCCAACGCGAGGATTCATGAAAAAAAAACACTCGGAAGGGGTTGATCGGAGCAATTTTGGTGAAAAACGCTATGTATAGCGTTTTTCACAAAACATACATAGCGTTTTTCACAAAAACTGCTACATAGCGTTTTTCACAAAAACTGCTCCGATCAACCCCTTCCGAGTGTTTTCTTTTCACGAATCCTCGCGGTGGACCTTAAAAACACGTTTTGAACACATCTAACGGCTCGGATCGTCGAGATTTGATCCAGAACCATGAGGTCCGGATTCCAAACGTCTGGATGTGAAGTAAATTGTATATATATATATATATATATATATATCGATTTTAAAAGGCCCCATTGTTAAAACTCGCTTAAGCCCTGAAATCTCAGGACCGGCCCTGCTTGCCTCTTGCAAGCCAGAGACACACACCCTACCCATCTTTGGAACCCAACTCTGATACCATGTTACACGGTCTTGCGTAGAACTCAATCCCAAAAGCTACCTTATGAAGTGAGGGTGTCATCACGCTTATATATTTCATATTACTTTGGTACCCAATCGATGTAGGACTTTGCTTTACAGTTAGTTGTAAATCCGTGAGGTTTGAACTCCACTTAAAAATCCATGGCAACATATGGTGCCTACTACTAGGCTACCACTCTAATTGCTATCTTTTATAAATGTTATCATTGGTTCCGAATCTTTTATGGCATAAGTACTAATTTTCACCATTGAAAATCATTGGAGAACAAAAGTATTGATGATGTTGTTGCAGTTTTGCAATGCCAAAGTTGGCACAACAAACGGCATATATTGCTAAAATTTGTCAAGAAGTTTACCTCATCAGTGGAGCTTCTGTTTTGGTGAGCTATAGCCAAAGTTTGGCCTTAGCAATGAATATCGCATACCCCCAGACCTGCTCTCTTATATACATGTTAAGAATTTAGTATTGATAAAACTATTATGAATTGTTCAGGCATGGAAACTACACAAAGAAGATAGGTCAATTGAACTGATTGATCCGACCGCGAGGGAATTATGCTGTTCATCGGAAGCATTGCGATTCATCCATGTAGGTCTATTATGCGTGCAACAACACCCGGAAGATAGGCCGAGCATGTTGTCTGTGGCTCTGATGTTGGGAAGTGAAGGTTCATTGCCATGGCCTAATCAGCCTGGCTTTTTTACTGATAGGAATCTTTACAAAGCAGACACTTCATCTAGCAAGAATGCACCAAGTTCAACTCCAACAACGAACGACTTGACCATAACAGTACTCGAGCCTTGATAATGTAATTATGTACAACATTATTTATTATGTTTCTCCAAACTCTTTTTAGCAAAACCCTTTTTATTGTGTTTTCAATGGTTGTGCGATGTGTAGAAATTGTAGCTGTTGTCGTTAGAGAGTTGGAGAAAGAGTGCATATGAGCGTGTAGTGAAACATTACGGATATTGTTTTACAGTTTTGAAAGTAGAGAACACAGAGAAGAGTACCCGGGTACATTTTATTGAAATCGGCTCTGTTCCTCCTATGGGATCCCAGCGCAAGAAGGATTTGTCGATAAAATTACAGACATTGCGGCCAATGGATTGTGAACTTCCTCGGGAGAATATGTTGGACTTTTGTCATTCATGTAGAACTATCAACTGATGTTCCTCGCTTTGGGTTTGTTATATCCGGATCAAATAAATGCTTGAACTGTCAACTGTAATTTTTGTCTTGATGGGCAGGTAAGGATGCATTGCCTCAGCCTAAACAACCTGGTTTTTTTCACCAGGTGACATGAAGCTAGAAGATCATCACGCCGGGTTTCACCAATTTCAGTCTATCAGTCCCATGACTCAGTTAGACGGTGTATTGAACATGACGTAGTGTTGGAATTATCAAAATAAAATGGGTTTGTTTTGGGGTTTTTATCAAAATATTCCTTGTGCTTTGAGAAAGCTCTTTTGTAGTTTTTTTGGCATCGTCCCACATTGGCTAATTAGGAAAAGTTTAGGTGACATACATCGAGGAGCACTTCTATTAAGTTCACATTGTATTATGTGGCTTGGGCCTATAGTGTTACGCACCTAACCGGCTTTGCTGGTACCGTTGCCTCGTAAGTGCTCCCTCACCCGCCCCCCGTGCGTCAGCGTGGCAGTGGGCTGTGTGGCTGCAATGTGGCACGGCCCAGGAGGACTTTGTATCAATACCACTGAAGTGGGTATCAATACAGATGGGTTTCGTCGCGAATAGAAGGTACTAGTATCACGGGCTCCGTACATGAAAGACACAATGGTTCGCGGATGGGTGTGACTCAAACTTAAGGCTATTCACCAAGGGTTGTAACCTTAGTGAATAGGGACGTGTGGGTCTATAAATAGAACCCGTGTCACATTAATTCAAACAATTCCTTGGTTCTTTCGATCATATTTCAGACTCGGTATTCCGTCTGTCCTTCGTTTGTGCGGGCACAGGTAGAAGATCGAATAAGATCATTCAATCGGGCTTCGTTTATCCCCGAATAGATTCGCTATCAACCTATTGCACACCAAACGGTGGGGGAGAATACTGTTTTCGGAAAGCGACATCGTAACGTGCCTCGAAGCAAGTTCCATCATCAAGGCATTCAATTTTCTCGAAGACTCCCGGATTTTGCACCAACAATGTTGATTCTTTTATTGGATATCTCTAGAACTGTCAAAACAAGAGGCCTATTTATCCCTTTTCTCTATGATCAAAAGATTTATTAAATTTGGAAACAAATTACAAAGATTAAAAGGGACCGAGACTGAAAACGCCAAGGACCCAGAAGGGGAAAACATAAGATACAAAGAAGATGGTAAGATACCAGCCAAACCACTAAAACATAAGGACACCCAAAAACGACGAGAACTCCCGGGCCGGAAAACACAACAAATGAGGCCACACAATCACCCCAAAAAACTACAACAGGAGCAGACAACACCAGAAACAGAAACCCAACAAACACTGAAACCTCCAACCAACAAAACTACCTACATGGGGAACAACTAGAGAGCTCCCACCAACAAAGACAGCTAAATCAGAACTCCACTGAAATGGAGGTACCTTCCTCCAATTCATCAAGAGCTTTAATTTCCTGTTCAGAGATTTCAATTCCCTGCAATTCTAAATATTTCTTTATATTGTAGCTCTCCCTTCCAAATTTTTTTACACCAAACGAAGCATTCATCTTCATACTCTCACGGGCTTCCTTGATTAAAATTGAATTCCTCTTACGAGTGTCCCTACTATCTTCCTCTTGAGACGAAAGATTCTGCCCACTACAACTTCCTTTCTTCACACCCGGCTTCAACTTCCTTGGAAGGTTCTCTAAAAGGTCCCGACTAGACGGCCTAGAGAACATCACTGTTTTCAAAGAATTTTTACTCCAAATAGGTCTTCTATGTTTACCTTTCTTGGTCCGGTGTTTCTTCTTGTGGCGCATGAAATGCACGTACTTAATAAGAGGGTCGGCCGAGACAAGAATGCAGTCATCATCAGACTCATAATCCACTGATGTCACCTTAGCTATCGAACTAGAATCATCAGAAGAGACATCCAAGGACTTCTCATCATATCCAAGATCCAAAGGAAGACCATATTCAGGGACTTGAGAATGTTGGTGTGCATCCACACGGGAATAATCATCAATCCCAGGCACTGGTTCGTTTAACTCCCCCACCCCCTCATTATTGTGGTTCCTACCAACCCCCACAATAGACAAAAACAAACTTTTAGACTCCTCCTTCTCTAACTCCTCTCTCAGAGGTACCGTCTCAACAAAGTGATCCTTGTCAATGGCCACCTCATCATCCTTCAATATATCATCTTCTCTATCATCAGACCCATCCTATTCTTTCTTATCTGACCTTTGACTAACCCTATCTTTGCACATACAGCCGCAAAACTCCCTCATCAAGTTGTTAACCACAATCTGCTCTTACAGTCTTGATCAATTCCCTTTAATCCTTTAACTGTCAATTTGCAATCTCCTTGAAAATTATGAATCTTTTATCTAGCTTCCATCATTAAGGAAAATGCAAAAGACCAAAATCTATACTTGTAATAGTGTAGAAAACTGTGAATATATCACAGCCTTTGGATTCCTTGACCAAGGATTTTAGAATCAACTCCTCGGCCGTGATGAATCTTTTATCTGGCTTCTAGCAGCGTTATTGTTCCTTTGTTTTGAGTGAAATATTTTTCCCCTTCTGTTGTGGTACCTAAATCAGTGGGACCTCTTTCTACAAAGAAACCAGGCTGCTTAGGTTGAGGCAATGTCATCCCTTTATTCCCCCAACATGCCGAAATTGCTGGCCTGTCTTCTGGGAGTTTCTGCACACGTAGTAAGCCTTCTTGACATCTCAGTACTTAAGACCTTTTTTAATGGGCCGAATAATTTTACTATTTGTTTACTGTATGTAATGTATTCATATACATATGTGAATGTACTTGATCGCCCGAGCACGAGTTAATAGATTATTGACCGACTGTGTTGGTACCCATATTTGTGATGAGGTTGTGAAAAATCATTTGAGTTAATTATTTATTTCACTGTTAGATTAGGGGTGTTAGTGTCTGTAACTCTCTTATTAGCGGCATAATATCTAGACAATTGGAGGGAAAATGTGTAATTTTTATAGTGGGATCATTTTCCGCCAGAGGACGCTTGTTCTCTTCGGACAGTACTTTTCCCATTTCCTCTCTCTCTCTCTCTCTCTCTCTCTCTCTCTCTCGTTACACAAACCCTTGTGCTTCTCCTTCAAAATTGAAGGCCAAGGCATGGAAATCCGATAGATACGGTGACTGAAATGGAGAAAATGGAAGAAAATTGGGAAGGTGCAGGAAGAAGAAGAAGAAGAGGAGGAGGGGTTTTATTATTGGCAGAAGTAAACGGTTACAAAGCTAAGGAACATTTGGTCTCAGCTTATCACATTACAATTCATTTGATACCCTTCACTGAACAAAAATTTATACAATCAAGCTATCTAATTTTCCCGCCCAAACTAACCAACTACCCACTTGACTCTAACTGCCAAAGATACTTGGGCTTATTTATGTCACGTGCTCTTGAAATACCATCCATAGACGGTGGTTTATCATTCCACCCCTCTTAAGAGAGCCTTGTCTTCAAGGCTAAATAAAGCAAGAAGGCCAATTGGAGCTATCAAGGCAGTAGCAATTTGGAGAAAATTATATGGAGCAGGTGTTGTCAAGGAATCATGTTGCAACATCAACTGACATGGACTTCCATTTTTCTCCAAGAAGGTGAAAACCAATTGGAAGCCTTGGTTCCGATAAGTAAGTTGCAGCAGCCTTAAGATATCCTGTACTGATGCCTTAAAGGCCAATGGTTTCATAGTGTATGGTTGTCTGCTTCCAGTTTGCCCAAATGCAAAGATTGTTGGTTTGCTGTGCTGAAAAGTGCTTGGTACTATGGGCTTCACAGTTTCTCGATATACCTCATCAATCGAGACCTCCTCATTCAGCACTAAAATACTCCCAGTATTTTGAAACTGGGTTATCACCAAAGAGACCTATTTATTTCCTGTATTTTGTGCTAGGGTTTTATCAATCGGCATTATTTATTTATTTATTTTTGTTTGAGAGAGTGGAAAAACATATTTTCAATTATAGCGGGTTAGAGGAGGAAGAACGGTGTCAAACTCTTAACATGAACCAGGCTGTTAATTATAGCACTTTATCACTTGACCGAGCCCCATCTGTAAAATGCTGCATACTGGAAAATAGGAGTAATAAATTAGATTCTCTCATATGTTCTCTTCCATTACACGAACTTTTTTTTTCTGGGGAGCATCTCCCCTCCTAGTCTCATTTTTAAGGATTAAACCGTCCTATTTTGTCTGTATTTGAGTACTTTTCGATTCCATTCTCATGACTGAAACCCGTCATTTGTTAGACCATGTCAAAATTGTCAATCCTGTTGAAAACTCATATTGATGGAACAATATCAATCAACAAATTATCGCTGCAGATTTATCTTGATCTTGATATAAATGGATTTGATTTAGTATGACAGAGAGTTTTGTTTCAAGATAAATGCATTATGTAAGCGAATTAATTGGTATTCGAGCATTTGACTGTTGGCATGATTGATTGTCTCAACGAGACCTACAAAAACGGTTCTGATCATTGAACTAGTTCTGGCGATGGCCCACGAAATGGACAAGCTGAACTGTGTAGTCCGTTTTATCGCTAAAATGTGAACGAATAGGATCTGTTTAGTTTTCAAACTATATTTTCGTCAAATTCAACATCCAAATACAGCCTTAGGGAGAACCTCTTGCCATGCTATGAAAGATGAACCATGTGAAATAGGATATTCGTTCCCATCTCAGTAGTTGGTTTGGATTTTGGATTTTATTACTCCAGCCGTCCCTTTTATAGTGTGTACATTTCCATTTTTGTTTGTCCCTTAATAAGTGTGTGTTTTGAAAAGTTAGTGGATACATTTCCTATTTTGCCCTTAAAAGTAGATTTCTTTTTAAAAAGTTAGTGGGTATTATTATATTGAGAAGGGTAAGTAATGGACAGTAGATGTAAAAATTAATGTGAGAGAAAAATAGTTGAAATTCTCAGATAACACACTTAAAAAGGGGACGGGGAGTATTTCTTTAGATAAGTGATAACAGGTGTCCATGGTCCACTAAAGGCCCATGGTCCATATACGGAGCTATAATATTTCATTGCCGAAAGGAGATCACGGCCCTCCTCTGTGCAGAGACGGCCCAACTTAGTTAGAAGGCCTGAGTAAATTCGGAGTGGGGCCGTTTAATCTGCAAAACTAGATTTGATAATTGTATTTCAAGTGATATGCAAAGCATAATTTACATTGGTTTTCAAGTAGCGAAATATTTTGTATTGCGACTTAAGATAGTTCTCATACTTTTCAATTTTAACCCTAAGGGGTTGGCCTGATAGTACGGTTATGGTGGTTGTGTGCAACAAAATGAATGTTACGTAATACCAAACCACATGGTGCCTAAGGAAAGTTTGCCTACAAAGCACACGATTTTACAATAATCTTGTGATCCAAACACACTCTTTCCGTGATTAAGAGTACGCTTTTACGCTTTTAATAACACTACTATAATAGATAAGTCAAATTCTTACAATCCCAAAATTGCAAATGCGTAAATTAGCAAAGAAAAATGGAAAAAAAGAGCCCGACTCTGCCTCTATACCTCGTATTATTAAACTTCGGAACAAATCCAACTTCACTCTGATTCCCTGAGGAGGGAATAAACAAAGACTACCAGTAGAAGGCCGGCGGCGGCCCACACCACCAACCAACCATAGCTCTTGGGGACGTACATGTCCATCATGAAGGAAAACCCTAGAGCAGACGAGAAAATGCCAAGGTTGCTAAAGCGGTTAGCCACGTTTGGGTGGAGCCTGTGCAACATCAACCCCATCGCAGTAAATGTGAAACCGGCAATCATGGTTGCCCCAGCCATAGACCATAGTAGACGGAATTGCCCCAACCATAGACCATAGTAGACGGAATTGACGAAGAAGACGACGGAGAAGGAGGAGGAGAAGAATTAACTTGTGCCTAGATTAGACCAATGGCGGCTTGGAATGCCAGGCCCAGAAATATTGTACCCAACCTGAGGGAACCTCGACCATCGTCGTCATTAGACAAGGCTCCACCTGTTGTGGTGGTTGTACCTGCAACTTGAGTACGACTAGTACCGGTACTAAATTCGTTAGTCAGATTAGTGACAGCAGGAAGAGGAGGAGATTCAAGGATGGTATTAGGGTTTTGACTTTTGAGCGTTACCGGACATCACCATAGCCTGATTGTTGGACAGCCCAGCTGGGTGCCCAACAGCAAGAACACTGGGCTCGGGAACATGGTCGGCGGTGTGATCACGAGGGGACGGTGAGTAGGTGGTCCGGTCAAGGGCAGAAGAGGTTGATGGAGAAAGGTCATCATGAGCTCTGCTGATCAGCTCTGTTAAGGCTTATACCAGCTAGTTTAGCCATCTGAACAATAGGCGCAATAAGGAGAAGCAAAAGGAGAGAAAGAACCAGATGGCCCATCATAAGAGAGAATTTTTTGAGTCCAGTTTGTGACCTGGTAACTGTCCAATCCATTACAATATATAAATAGAGACAGTGTGGACGAAAATTTGGTCCATGGCACCTGATGATGACCATTTTATCCCTCCAGCTTTGGGGTGTCAAACGGGCCGGGTCGGCATGAGCACAGCACGTTTGAAGGTGGCACGGCATGCCACAGGCACAGTAAAATCCTGGCATGACACGACACAGCACGGTAAAATCCTGGCACGACACGACACAGCACGGTCTAAGTTGGCACGTGGCACGACACGGGCACGAAATTGAGCGGCCACGGCATGGTCTAAGGCGGCATGTGGAACGGCACGACACCGTCTTCTACATACACGGCACGGGCACGACACAAAGTCAATGGGGCACACGGCACGACACAGCACGGGCACGAGCACGGAAGTAGGACGGGCACGACACACCACGGTTCTAGCAAGGCACGACACGGAACGGCACGAGGCATGGAAACCCCCCCCCCCCAACAAAAAAAGAAGCCTTTTTCTCCTCTATTTTCTGTTTTAGGCTGGTTATTGCCTGTAAGTAACCAGTATCAACAAAGAGGTAACGTGTGTTTTCTTTCTGTATACCGAGATGATTTTAGAGTTTACTTAATGAGTGGCCGAGTTGGGGCTCTGACTTTTTGGCTTGTGGATAATGATGTAGCTTTGGGGAGAAAAACTTGGGTGCTGGCTAGGTACCACATGGCAGTACCCAGCGTGCATCTCTGTCCAAAAATATTTTGAATTGTCCAGATTTGAGAGAGAGAGATGAGAGGGAAGGAGAAATTTGGACCAAAAAGCATTTTGCACGGCCAAGATGTGTGCTCGGGCACAGGGCCGGCCCTGAGGGGAAGCCCACCAAGCAATCGCTTAGGGCCCCCAGTTTTTGGCCCAGTAATAGGGCCCCGAAAATCTGCGATATATTAAATATTATGTACATCAACTATTTTACACAAAATGTGTCAGTAGCTCAGTGGGTAAGGCCTTTGAGTTTTACTCTTAAGGTCTCATGTTCAACCCTTCTACTCATCATTTTTTGAGATCAATTTACTTCAACATGTAAAAACAAGTTCTGCTCTATAAGCTGTGGGACTAGAACCCCCAACCTCATGGTTCCAAACACCATACCTCACCACTACTCCACTAGGAGCTCTTACAATTCTTGTTGAATAACTAACACATATACAAATTATAGGAGGCCCCATTTTAAAAACTTGCTTTAGGCCCCGAAAATCTCAGGGCCGGGCCTGCTCTGGCACCACGTGTGTGGTATTTGCACCCATGAGAGCACCCATGTTTTACTCATATTTGGGATACGAACGCCCGCAGTAAACGTTTGAGATCCCATGTCCCGAAAAATAGTGTTCCTTTATGCCGAAATATTTTGGGTCGTTGGATTATGTGTTTTGTTTTTTTTCATATGATCCAATGGCCAGAAATGCATCGAAACAGAAAAATAAGGAATTTTCGGAATAGAGAATTTGATTCCAGCAGTAAGGCAGAATCCAACTACAACCAAACTAAAAGGTAGATCTCCAAAGTATGAAATGTGAATTGGAAGATCATGTGAATATGTGTTGCTTTTTTTGGGGTACAATGTGAATATGTGTTGCTGTCTCCATGTATATTCCACCACCTGTACTTTCCATTTTTGTGGAGGTTGAGAATTTATAGCACCAGCTGGCCTTTCCCTTTTGGGATGGAAAACAATAGAGCTCTTTTAAGACACGGGAATTTGTGTATTCCCTGTTAGGTTTGGATCTTAGATATGTGGAAGGAAGATAAAATTTTGTGGACGGTTGATGCTTGCATCTCGATTGTTCATCTCGTCAACTAATTGTTCGTTCAGATTTAAACGAAAGAATCTTTTACTTCAAATAGTCAGTTTTTCCCATAGAGAGATTTTAATAAATCTAATGATCACTACAAATATTTTCGAAAGGTAGAGACTTTAATAAATCTAATAATCACCACAAATATTTTCGAAAGGTGAAGATTAAATAGACTGCTCTCTCCATTCTCTGTGCGGAGAAGCCATATTCAAGAAAATATTAGTACTAATAGAGTATTCCCCTTTATAACAAAATGGAAAAATGGTAAATAAAAAAAAATCTCTTTATCAGTTTTTCTCTTCCAAGCCTTTTTTTTTCCTTGAAATTATTTTTTGTAAATCAAGATCCAAAATACAGCGTTTTTGTGTTATGAACTACAGTACTTTTTTTTTGGGGAAAGGATATTAGTTTTGCCAAAATTTTAAATCCTTTGAAATCATATATACGGCCAGTGATTCCATTAAATGGCAGTTCTTAATTTGCAAAAACTATTATTGGATTTGCTTATGAGTGACCATTAAGGGACTGGACGGTCCGGGCCGTTTTTGGGCATTTTCCCTATCTGTTTTAATAATCGGGATCGTTGATAGTATACACATTGTTGAGAACATAAATCACGGCACAATTCATGTGAGTTGGATATTTATCTCGAGAAAATGGGTTTTTGCAATAGTTTCTAAACCTATTCTCTCGAGATAAATGTGTTTAAAGAACTTATTAAACGATATCTGAGTCACCTGAATTTTGGCTTGCCTAAAAATCTCGACAAGTTCTATAAATGAACTATTCCGATCATCAAAAAAGACCCGGAATAGTCTGGACGGTACCATACAGTCCCTTAAAAAGTCTGGAGAGGATCCTATTCCGACCGTTAATTATATGGACTTTTTGTATCACATACAAAAAGTTGAAAGAGCTTCAAAAAGATGAAGGTTTTAAACTTCAACTTAGTAAGCAATTAAATTTACCTTTATGCCTAGACTCTGGGTTTTGTATGTCTCCAACTCAGTTTGGACTGCCTAAAGCTTTATGCCATTATTTTCGAATCTTCTTGTAGATAGGAACATAGGGAGTTCAAGGGTTTTGTTCGTCGGTTCATTATAAAGACTTCATGAGATGCCATTCGTTGCCCCATGAAGGTACATTTAAGTTCGCACTTAAGTTGATCACGTAAATCCTTGTCCTTGTTTAATTGCTTGTTTATTATTCGCTCTACTTCTTGATTGTCATAACAGGATTCAACAACACCTAGCGATCGACGGCGACAACCACATTCCACCCAGGGGCTTGGGTCGACAAAAGATTTGAAAAAAAAAAGGGTGAAGAGCTTCGAAAAGCTAAGAAATTTCTGAGTTGTAGAGTAATTCTAGTGTATAACTAGAGGCATATCTTTGCTTTTTTATTTGATTTTGCCATTAAAAAAAAAGAAAAAAATGTAGAGGCATAAAGGTAAATTTCCAAAACAAGAAGAATTTAGGTCGCTCCCAAATGGATGTTCAAATCGGTGAATCTAAAAATATCTTGTCAACCGAACCAGATCAAACTAGTCCCGTGGACAATTTATTTTCTCATCCTGAAATTCAAATAAAACCCAAAATACCCTATCTCTCTCTCTCTCTCTCTCTCTCTCTCTCCCTCTCTCCTGATTTTCCTAATATCTCTCTTGATTTTCCTAATATTTCTCTCTCCTAATCTTTCATAATTTCTCTCTCTCTCTCTCTCTCTCCCCCATCTTTAAAAATCTCTATCATTCCTAATTTTATAATTCTCTCTCCTAATCTTTTCAAAATTGAAAATAAATAATCATGACATTTTGATCTAAAAACATGATACATTTTTGAACTATACAAGTGTAAATAAATGAACTAAGAAACATGACACATTAATGCACCTTAAAAAATAGGTATATGTAGTCTAAGCATAAAAGTTAGATTCCATATAAAAAAAATCATCAACACGTTGTAGATAAATGCACAACAAAAAAAAAAATCATCAACACGTTGTAGATAAATGCACAACAAAAAAAAAAATCATTAAAAAAACCATGAAACATATAGTAAATTAATGCATCATAAAATCACACCCAACCAAAACCATGAAAAACACGGAAATCAAATTAACCATGACTAATATTGTGTGAATACACCAAAAAAACCATGAAACATGTGGTAGATTAATGCATCACAAAATCACACCCAACCAAAACCATGAAAAACATGGTAATCAAACTTACCATGACTAATACTGTGTGAAAATTCATGAGTAACAAATACAGCATGAAACCTAGAATCAATTCTATACACCATATTCCATGTATGAATCAGCTAACAATCCATCAATATGAACATTGTACACCTTCTTTTTTATTATTCGAACAGCGGCTATGGATATTGACGGTGATGAATGGCTATGGAGATCGGCGGCGATGAACTACTGGGGAGATTGGTGACGATGAACGGTTGTGGAGATCGTGCAGATTGCGCGACAACTACAATGAACGACTGTGGAGAGAGAGTGGGCGGCGGCCTTCATGGAGGTGGGGTGTCAATCGCCGCCACCACCGCCATTCCGGCGTGGTCTCTTTCGATCCCAAGAGGTGAGAAAGGGGGCAGCAGGGGGTAGAGAGAGAGAGACAAATCAAACAAGTGCAGAAATAAACAAGTACGGAAATAAAACCCATGTAATTGCATCCTATATAACTAACAAGATTTACATGACGGAAAACCCAGTGATTGCATCCTATCGCACCGGATTTTTAGGCCTAGTAGTTAGTATATTCTGTTATTATTACAATAGAATATATACTACTAAAATAATTAATAAGGGCACAATGGTCCAAGATCTTATTTATAGGATGGAATCATAATAGGAATATTGGTACAAGATGCCTAATTCAAATTTCCATTTTTTTTTATCAAATTTGTTTTAAAAAAAATTCATAATTTTTTTTGTACCCTTCCCAAAGTCATCTTCAACCAGATGACACCGTCTCTCTCTCTCTCTCTCTCTCTCTCTCTCTCTCTCTCTCTCTCTCTCTCTCTCTCTCTCTCTCTTCCCCCTTAGTTTCCCGTCAAACCAAGTCCTCTGACCAAGCGACCGCCTACCACCAGCAACCACGTTGATCTGAATCTGCGACCCTCGTCAGAGTTGGTGACCACGTCGACGAACAGTTTCCCCGAGCAACCACCGCCGCCTACCACCACAATATAGCCGTTGCAAATTTCGTTGTGGATTTGGTTCTCCCCTGATTTGTGGAAAAGTTTGAGGAGAACCCAAATTTGATATGAGTTTGAGTAAGGACTGGAGTTTAAATTTTAGGGATTTAACTCAGATTTTAAATTTGGTTCTGAGTTTGGTTCAGGGCTGGACATGCTCTCGTATGGCAAAACTAAACTTGATAACTCTATTTTAAGTGGTATACGAGCATAGTTTTTATTAGGGATGCACAAGAAAACCGATATAACGCTGAACCGATCTGATCCGGACCGAACCATTCTATTAGGTTAGGCTATGCGATTCATTGGTTTGGTTATGATTCTGACAAAATAAGAACCATTAATTATGATTCAATTAGTGGTTCTCAATTTAAGAACCACAGTTAGAACCGAACCGGACCGTATAATATTGGTACATTTATACGTGTACATAATTATGTATCTTAATTAGGTAAGTTAATTTTTTTTCCTACTATTCTTTTATGTCTATTTAGAGTAGAAATCTATTTTGTTAGGAAGTCTTTAATATATTATTACTATAAATATTTGACCCTACTAACACCCAATTTTCAATTTTAATTCCCTAGTAAGATATGTTGCTGAATTTATTTTTTTATTTTTAGACTATTTCATTCTTTGTTACTTTACTGGTGTTTTCATCAATTTTAGGAATTGTTTTATTGATGAAAGATTGTCAAGTACTTTGTGTATCATGTGGACCATATTTGGTTTTGAATATTACAAAATTTTATAATTATTTTATGAGTTGTTTTGGTGCTCCAAATTCTAAATAATCTTTTGAGTTCATGTGTTGTGAAAAAGTGTTCCAATGCTAATCGGGTGGAACCGGAACCGAACCAAAAATGGTTTGTTCTTGCGGTTTGGTTCTGGACAAGTTCTACACATATATTGTTAGGTTTTTATTCTCAATTTTCTAGAACCAATCGGAATGGACCGATTACTGAATTTCTAGAGAACCGGTCCAATCCAAACCGTATGCACCCTAGTTTTCATTTGTTTTTAAGTAACAATTTGGGATTTCTTGTTAATTAATGGGCAAAAAAGATCTCGTACTGCGGCTCAACTTGATGTCCAAACAAAAAGGCTACGTAGTGCAGCTTCGTGTAAGCCCAAGCCCAAGCCCAATAAAGATAGGGGAAGTTGGCTAGTCGCGGAGGATCCAAGATAGATCTTTTATTCTTCGGAGCAAGCTGAAAGAACAGGGAATTGGCCAAGTTAGAGCATGGCCTGCATGAGATCGAACGATACAAGCAAGTGATGTTGAGAGTCATCACCGACTCTCCGGAAGTCTCCGGATACTTCTGGAATGTTCCGGATTTTACTAGAATATCCCACAATGTTTCGGACTCGACTAGAAGGTTCCGGATCCAATTAGAATGTCCCAGGTTATTCTTGAACCTTCCGGAAACTTATGGATGGTGATAGAGTCTTCCGGGCTACTCTTGAATCTTCTAGACTACGAAGTAGTAGTCTAGGTTTTTCTAGAAGCTTTTAGATTGTCCTAGGATTGTACTATTCTAGAAAGTTCTTTAGCTCCCTATAAATAGGGATGGGAGCTTATTTGTGTAGGTGTGTGTAAGGAACACCAAGTGTGTGTGTTGGAGAGAAACACCAAGTGTGGTGAGGGCACAAAGTGTGTGCATGTGTGAGACACTCAAGTGTGAGTAAGTGTCATAGTGAGGTGTCTTTGAATAGTGTCTTGCGTACAAGATCGTACTTGTGTAATTTTGTATTGAATAAAAGTGAGAATATTCAATACAAGTGTATGAGTTTGGTGTGTCCAAACTCAACAAATGATTCTCCCTTCTTCTTCTTTTGTACTGTTTGATGGCGCGGCAGGAAGGTATTGGTTTGGAGGAAAAGTTTGGGTTTTCCAACTCTGGCGGAGAGAATTTATTTTCGCTTTACTCTTTATTAGAGCATCGTTATCAGCCTACTCAAATTTTATAGCAAATTTAACCACAAAAACACCTTTTATACTTTAGCAAGTCACTTTTCAAAAAAGTCACAGAATCAGGCTCTATATTCTAACTTTACTGCATTAAATTATTCTTTCTTTCTACTCCTATTTTTCTATTTAAATACCACTCACATTTTATTTCTTACCACATTTTATTTCTTACCAACATTGTTGGTTGTTGTTATCCAAATTTTGTTTCCAATTGTATTTTTTTTTTTAAATTAAGTATACAATAAATATGTTAAATTGGTGGAAGTATTACCAATTAGTTGGAGGGGGTATAGTGTAATTATCATACTATTTCTATTTCCCAGATACGCAGTCTCTCTTCTTCCTGTTTTTTCCCCTCCATTGACAGCCTCTTTCTCTCTCTCTTTCCCAACTCCAAACCCAATCATGCTTCAAACCAAAAATCGAAGGCTATAACGTAGGATTCGATCTAAGATCCAGAAGGGAAGATTGTTCTACTCGGCGAGAGCTTCAAATCCATCCGAACAAAACCACCATCGGAGCACCTTGGATATTCGTCCTTCCGGCAAGTTTTGTTTTTTTTTTTTTAGAATTTTTTTTGATGCATCAGAAATTGAAATTTTGTTCTTTGTTGGTTGATTGTGTAGTATTTTCCCCAGATCTTCCCATTTTTGTGATTTCTATTTGTTTTGTTGGGTTTTGGTAAGTGAACAGTTGCTACCTTGATTTGTTAAGTTACTGTTCATTCCCTATAAGTTTGAGTAAATTTGAGTCGCTTGATTTTGCTCAGTTTTTCCTCTTTCACTTGATATTGATGCTCTTAGTCTTTAGTAAATCATATACTACTACAGTCGGGTTTTGAACTAAAAGAAAGATTCGCTGGGAGATAGCCGAAAGGTAGCGGTAGGTGTTGACCGCCTTGATATGAATTCCCCAAGAGAAAGGGATTTGATATGGAATAATTGATCGGTGTTCTTTGGACTCTGTTAAAAAATACATTCATCCGCATACTCTTCGGATTTTACTCGTGGCGAAGCCAAGATTTAAATTTATGAAATGACATATTGCTCGATGAAAGATAAGAAGCGTTTGTTTCATTAACTTTGACTTAATAGCATTTTGGAATTTTTGTATTATATGAGGAGAAGATTTATCTATGTGAAGTACGAAAAGCCAAAAAAAATCCTTAGTAGAACGGGGCCTTAGAGCAATCCCAACAATGAATTGGTAAATTAGGCAGTGTACAGTGCATATATCTATTATAACTTGACACTTTTTCTATCAACACTCCAACAACACTCCCTATTACCCTCCCTATTTTTAATAAAATATAATATATGGGGGA
>JAXBDA010004426.1:0-25000 GCA_036023075.1 Gaultheria prostrata | reverse complement strand
TCATATCTCCTCTGAGATTGAGACATGACTCATGAGAGAGAGAGAGAGAGAGAGACGACCTTTGACCTTGAGAGTTTAAGAGACGTGATGGCCAGAGCCCAGATGGGGGCGGCTGTGAAGTGTGGAAAAATTAAGAGTAACCCCAATGTTTTACAAGTTATAATTTAAGTTATAAATTTATCCCCGAAAAAAAAATTATGAACTTATAATATAAATATATAATATACATATGTGAAAGGGGATGCAGGGAGGGGTGGGGATCGGGAAGGGGACTGACTATACCATTCCCTATCCGATCCCCAAATCCCCTACCCATTCAGGGAGGGGACGGATTGGATCGGGGAGGGTCGGTCGAGATGCCCATCCCTAGATCGAGGAGAGCTTGATTGGATGGAATGCATTGAGCTTTTCTACTTTTGGTCTGGTGGTCATGTCGTGGTCGAGGTTGTGTGATGCGCATGAATTGGTTTTGTTTCAGAGGTTAACTTGTAAGTGTAAGTACTCGTATATAAGTGGGAGTAGTTGACACGTGGGCTTATTTAAAAAGAAGAAGAAAAAAATAGGAATTGAGTTTTGGGTGCTTTTCAAGGCAAAATATATTTGTATAAGGTATTTATTGATTGATTGATACGACATTGATGTTCTTTTCCTGTTTTTCGAATAAATAGTAACTAGTATGAACCCGTAGTATGCAATTCAGAAACATAAGAGCATCTATATTGCACTATCTAAAAAATATTTGCTAAAGTGCACACCTAGGTACATGTGGAGCCCTGTTTAATGTGCTAAGAACTTAGTTAGCTAGCTAAGTAGGAATGCACTTTTATGTCCATCATCTTTTAAAGTGGGACCCACTTTAATGTCATTGGTCCCATAAAATTTCTTCTCACCTTCCCTTCTCACTCTCCCTCTCCTCTTTCTCTCTCCTTAAGTCTTTCCTCAAATTTAGGTAGTGACTTGGGGCACTTTAGGGAGTGAGGGGTGCCACCTATGATTTTAGAAAGCCAATTTTTGTGCACTGGAGAGCCTTTCTTGAGTTTTTCTTAGTTAACTAGGTAGGACACTTTGGGGGTACTCTTTTAGGTAGTGCACTAAAGATGCCCTAACTGCCTTGTTCGGTTGGGGTTTCGGAACCGAATTTCGAGAACCTTCCCTTGTTCGGTTTTCAAGGGTTTCCAAGGATTTTTAATGGTTTTCAAAAACTGGGTTTTGAGAACCCGGTTTTCAAAACCCGCCAGATTCCTTGGACCTTCCAATGGGCCGGCTATGGAAGTATATCAACTCTGTGGGCTAAACTTCCACTATCATCATTTATACCATGAGACTGTATCTTGAAGAAGGAGATCTAATTATATCCGTGGTCCTTAACATAACTCAATAAATTGAGTACACCAACACATATAGCTTTTAGACCAGGGTTCGAGTCTCGGTAGAGGCATTTGGGATTTAGGGTTATGAATAGCTTCTAGATCCCCTCTGGACTAAGTCACTAACTCTCCTGCTAACTCCCACTAATGTATACCGAATGGCAAAAAAAAAAAAACACATGATAAATTTTTTTTTTTTTTCTGAAATGCAGATCCACATATTTTACGATTTAATAAGTAACATAGGATAACCTCTATATAGTGAGTTTTGTCGAAAAACTAACAAACTGAGTGTGATTGTTTACCTTTTTTCTTTCCTTGACAATTTTTTAGTATTTCTACTTCATAAAATTAGTGACTAAAAATTAAATAAATTGAACCATTAGTCCTTATTTTCCCCCCTACTTCCGTGGTAAATTGTTTCTGTTTTTTCACTGCTTCTCAATTTTACGATAATTGGGGATTGAAATTGCAAGAAGTGAATGATAGTTATAGCCCATTCAACGAGCCCATGTCAAAGGATGCATTGGTCTCAACGGATATGAAGCCCATACGCCCAGTTCATTTTGATATCATTTATTTTTGGATTGAAAGAAAGTGGGTAAATCCAATATGTGGGAATTAAATCGAGGTTGAGAGTGCATAGAGGTCGTTTAGCCTATGTTTGATTTTTATTTTTTTTAACAACCAACAAATATTGTTACAGGGTAGCTTAGACGAAAGAGGTATAAAGTTCAAACTCTTGTGTAGATCGATTTGAAACAGACATCAAATCGTTAAGGCAAATTTTAGTATTTATTTAGAATTGTCATTGAGAACATTCGTGCTGAAAACTAAGTTGATCAAATATTGATAGCCACATAATCCAATTAGTATTAAAATGAGTCTATTCTCTAAATCATCATTACTACTCCCTCCGTCCCATATTTGTTGTCCATTTTCACTATTCATTGTAACTCAAAAAAATTGGTTATATCTTTCAATGTGTAATGTTGTATATATTTAATATGGATCTTGTTTGATAGTTCTCGATGAGTACTACTCCCTCCGTCCCTTTTTAAGTGATCCATACGGGAATACGTGCAATTTCAAACCTCTAAAAAACATATTTCTCAATCTAATTTTTAAAATTTTTTTACCCCAAATTAAAGTGCTCATTGAGTACTTTAATTTGGTGCAAAAAAAATTTAAAAACATTTTACGGAAGTACCTTATTTAACGTAAAAAAAAAAAACACGTTTCCCAAGCGGATCATTTAAAAAGGGACGGAGGGAGTATTAAACAAAAATTTTAAAATTGTAAAACACATTATAGATTGAGAGATATAAGTAATTGAAAAATGGCACGCAAACCCGTAAATGGACAACAAATTCGGGACGGAGGGAGTATATGTTTTTACAATAATTTAGTGACATGATTAATTATTGATGTCTGATCGATTTGAATTTTTACATGAATACTTTGCTCGAGAAGCCCTGTAACACTAAGGATGCGATTGTTAAAAAACTTCTAACCTAAACCTAGCCGCCTCCTTCCGGCCTCCCTTCACCCCCCTTCAAACGCCGGAGAGAGGGGGGTGAAGGGAGTGAGTTTTAGATCAACCACTTACAGACGTCGGATTGAGGTGATTTCTCGCGGGGCCCCTTGAAAAATTATTCTGAGATGAATCAACAGTTCGGATTTTTCGTATGTGACCCACAGATCTGTGCATTTTCTGTGCACCCATTTTCTGTACCCTTAGGGGTATCTGTAGTTTTTTGGCTTTAGTCTTTGAGTTTTTTTTTACTATTTTATTTTATTTTGTAGCCAGGTTGGTAAGGCTGCTAAATGGACCAAACTGTTTGAGCTTGTTCAAACTTGTTTACATAAAAAAACAAACCAAATTCAATCAGTTTTGATTGTTTGATTAGAAATTTAAGCCAAGCTTTGTGTGGTTTTAAGTTTTGTTGGGGTGTTTTTGGTTGGCTCCTTCCGTTTTTGGTGTTTGGTTCTCAGGTGGCGTTTGTCAGTATGCCCGAGATCCTTTTAATCTTTATTATCTCTTCAAAGATTAATAAAATCTATTTTGCCGATCAAAAATTCAAGCCAAGCTTGAGCACATATATATATAGGCATTTGGCCCGATAGGCTCGTGAACTAGGGATCAATTTGTAAATCTATGAAAATTATGGGTAAATTAAGACATTGGATTAACATATAAAAATTGAGATTTTTACCTCTAGGTCTAGGAAAGAGATATCTAATTACCACTAAGGTAAGCTACTTTTTTAAATTACCATTAAGGTAAGTCACTCTTTTTTGGGTTTGAGTTTATGGTGCACTTTCCTATTACAGGGTTTTAGTGTTTAAGCACTTTCATAGGGTACCCTAGAGTTTAGGTTTAGACACTTTCATGGGGTACCCTAGAGTTTAGGTTTATGGTGCACTTTCTTATTGTAGGGTTTTAGTGGTTTATGCTCTTTCATAGGGTACCCTCGAATTTTAAGCATTTTCAAAGGGTACCCTAAGATTTAGGTTTAGGCATTTTCATAGGATACCCTACAATTTAGGCACTTGGGAGTGTCCATGTGGGTGGGTAGAGAGAGAGAGAGAGAGGGGGAGAGACGGAAAAACAAAGCTAAAGCTGCTGCCAGCTTGTACCCGAATGTAAATTGAGTGTAAATTGAGTGCGTGGGCTGTACCGGCCCGTAATCTCCTCATAAAAATTTGACCTTCTTTTATTTAGAGTACCTTTTACCTAACTACGTTTCCTACTCTCCTGCGTATCTGATCGAGAAATTTCTTCAGTGATTTAGGAAAAGGTAAGGCTTCATCAAATCCTCTAAAATCTTCCGCGGAGCAAATCCAAGGGCTTAGTCCCAAAAAGCTCGACTTGCATGTTTCATGAGCCAAACCAAGCTTATCAAGATCACATAAATCTAAATATGAGCCAAGCTCGATTACTTAGTCCCAAAAATTCTCAAGCTCAAGAACCTCAGCAAGTGTAAAACGAGTTAAAGCTAAGCTTAATTAAGCAATACTATGTTGGCTTATTTAGCTCGATTAACACCCCTACCTGTTGGGCAAGTTTTAGCTTGATTGCATGAGGGCTGCTATAGTAGGGGAATGCAGTGTCGAACAGCCATCTGAGGAAATGAAAGGGTCAAGCTTTGTGGGGGAGATTTGTTCTACTGCAACTTTAAAATCTTTTGGTACTATTGAAATAGTAGATGAAAAATTGATTCTAGAAAAGAACAATGCTGAGAAAATGGAGGCTAAGGTTCAGATTGAAGGGGCCACTGTAGAAGTAGAAATAGTTGGCGAGTCAGACAGCGATTTTGGAGGTAATACTCCAATCCGAGGGGTGGAGCTAGTCAAGAAACGGCGAAAGTTTCACATGCAACACATCTGAAAAGGTTAAAGGCAAAAAAAGGTGTTAATAGGTCGAATTTGGTTTTCGAATCGTTTGGATTTTTTTAGAGCGCAAAGAAGATGTGGGAGTATTCGCATGAAAATTTTGATTTTTGGGGTGTAGTGGGAGGCTCATGTGGTGGAGTAGTTGGAGTCATCAATTTTGGGCGTCAGGTGTAATCTATTGGAAGGGACCTCAGTGTTTGTTTTGGTTGTTTTGTTTTGATGTTTGATTGTTTGGTTGTCTTCTTGTCAGCCTTTCAATCTTGTGGATCTCGAGAGGCAGATGATTATCGTCGGGTGGGGTGCCAACTTCGTTGGGATGCCGCACCTCATTTTAGTTTTTTTTTCTTATCCCGTTTAATCTTGTATCTTCAATATTTGATTAATAAAATCTTTTTTGCCGTTCAAAAAAAAAAGTTTTGGCTATAAATAAAAAAAAGTAGACGGTCAACCAACTCTCAAGGTTAATTTCTGAAGGCTAATTAAGAATTTGTTACTGTATAATCTTCCTACATGCATGTACAGTGAATAATGGAAAACCAACAGAATACTGTACCAGAGGTTGGGCGCAAAGCCGCAAGCACTCAGTTCGATTCGACTTGATTTGTGTAGTAAATGAGTTGAACACAATTAGAGATGGGATACAGGGGGTCACGCGGGGCCACGTGTCCCCACTCAACCCCCTCTCAAAACTAAAAAAATTAATATTAATATTATACATTTAGTATAAATATGTAATATAATGCTATATTTAGCCTACACACTTATATATATCAAAAAAATAAAAATAGAATTAATTTTATGCTCGAACTTTCGTTGACTGGTTCATTTATAATTATTGGTTTATAAATTGTTCGTTGATTTGAAGATTTATCTTTTCATTTTCTTTATTTTTTACCATCATATATATATGGAGAAATATTTTTAAAACAAATCATCAATAAAACCATCTCGATCATTCTAAAGACTTATCCATGTTAACCTAAACCATACTCTAAAAGTTTTGTTTAAGATTTTGTGCTCATTTTTTTAATCTTCTTTATAAAATGTATACATTATAAACGTTATAGTCCATAATTAATGTCTTAATTTAGCAAGATCGTTTACTAGAAAAAAAAATTCGCGATTATAATTAATAAAGTATCTTCATTGGGTTGGAGTCTTGGATCCATCCCTGATCACAATTACTCTAAAATTTGGCTTTGAACGAAAAAGCTCTACATGTTTGTATATGCTCGGCTCATTTATATGGACTTTTTTACTAAATAAATACTTACTTGGCACGTTGACAAACGAGCCGAGCTCTAACTCAACACAGCTAGACTCGTTAAGTGTTGGGCTCGTTTGCACCCTTCAATGGTCCCAGAGGCAGACTACTACGTACGCAGGTGTGCAGGACCAGTCGTCAACCCTAGCGTACGTTTCTCCATAGGACCATAGCTCTGACGTCAAATTAACAGCAAACCTTTTCTTTCTTTTTTCTGTGTGTGTGTTGTTGAAATACATGTGAGAGAGATAGAATGTCAGATATTCATGATGATGGTCGTTCAAGTAATTGGCTGTTAAAACCAATGGATTAGGAAGCTGCTACAGGCATCAGTTTACTTAAACGGCAATGAAGTTCATGGATTAATTAACTTTTGAATGATTGAAAAAAGTTTAATTAAACGGTAATGAAATTCATGGATTAACGAACTTTTGAATGATTGAAAAAAGTTGAAGTTAGGTAGATGTTGATAGAGGGGTCCTTTTTTTATTGTCGGCGTACTCGGCAATAAGACAAGGAAAAAAAAAAAAAACACTTGCTTTAGTATATTTTTTTTTCACTTTTTTATACACTTTCAGATATTCATATATATATTTTTGCATATTTTAATATATGTTTTAAACTTTAACGATAAATACTCCCAATAATTTTACAAACTATCCATAAATGTAATCGAAAGTGATGGAAAATCAAAAAGTCAATATATATCTCTTCACATCTTCATAATAAATAAGTTAAATAACCAATTGGCCGGTAGGCATCAAATCATTGATCTGTCAATTTCTAGTCACTATATTTAATTTAGTTCAAGGTCTACGTACAAGTATGTAAAATAATCTATCTGTGTTTGTAATAAAATCAAGCTCATTTAATTTCGTAATACAAACTATGTTTGTTTGCAAAATAAAAAATGAAGCAAAATGTTTTTTAAATTGAAGCAAAATTTGTATGAAGCGCATCAAATAGCTTCTTTCTTTTTTTTTTATTTTTATCGAGAAACAAGAATTTCATTTCATTGTAAAAGCTAAAATCCAGTATAGAGAACAATGGGGTCGCCCCAAACAGGGAAGGGGTAGGAATCAATACAATCTGGAAAACATTTAAGCACTAAATCACAATTTGCTCTGTCCGATTCCACACTGAACTATAGAAGCAAATGAGCTGATGAATCTTGAGCTAGGAAAACAATGACGGCACCTCCAGGGATTTAATGTAACAAAATCGGCATGCATCATGGTCAAATCAACAGAAGCCGACTAGTGAGGATGTTACGAATTAAGCATTACTATCCCATAAAACGCGACTAACAGAAGTATTCAAATGAAAGTAGAGCATAAACCGGATGGGGACCAACGAAGCAGCATTATTTTGAACAGTAAACATTCCAGTTGGTAGGCCATGTCTCATATGCTAGAGCAACTTTATATTCACTTTAATATGCCAACAAGAGAAACAGAGAGTCGTGAGACATGTTTGAGAATTAGTGAAATATTGTGTTAATGATTTGCAAGACACCTAATGACGGTCTCTTAACATGCAAATGAGATGGCGACTACTTGTATTTTTTTTTTTTTGAACGGAAAAAAGGGTGGGAAGGGGCGACCAGCGTGCAACCCCCCATGGGCGTAACCATTGGGATTCCCGACCCGCTGTGGAATGTCCAGTTGAGATATAGCTACTTTCCGAATAAGACAGGCCGTCACCACAAGTGACTAGTTGGCCAAAGACCCTCACTGCAAATCTACACAAGTCCCGGGCAATGGCGACTACTTGTTTGTTCATAAATCTAAAACAAGATTGCTTAGTGGGTATTGTTTGGGATGACTGTAAGTCATACCATTTATGGGAAGCAAGATTTTATGAAGGGGACCATTTGTGTACGAAGGAGTTTGATGCCCCATGTGCTACTTGTTTGTACAAACGTACCAGACCCGTTGCCTATTTTTCTTTATGATGATGTTATTGACATTAGTACCCTTTTTCCACAAAAAACCAAATGACAATAAAAGCTAATATTACATCTTGCTGTTCAATCTCTGTCCCCAACCACCACCCCCAAAGATGCCAATTATTCATCACTTCAACACTTAAAAACATATTACAAGTAATGTCACACTTCTCATTTTTGGATACGTTTTGATCTTGGATTCATGTGGATAAAATTGTTTGGAAATAAGACTCTTACCCATGAGACTTGGGATCCATTTTTGTATTTTTTGTTTTTCGTATTTTGTTTGTTTTTTTCAGAATTTTTATTGGATTCGCTCTGTTTTTTTACGATTAATCATCCGTCTCCATGGTCTAAAAGTAAAAAATTATGAACAAAAATGAAGTTCACTAGAGATGAAAACAGTACCAGACTGCTGTTTTTTTCTTGTCTAAACTATCGTCTTATATGAAGTTTTTTCAATTTCGGTTCACATTTTTATACTTTTTGATTCCTCTCGTCGATAGGAATGATTAATCTAAAACAATACGATGAAAGCTAGACAGGAAAAATATGAAACACGGAAAAAGTCATTTAGACAAAAAGACCAAAAAAAATGGAGCATTATAAACAAGTTGAACGAGTTCAGTGGGTAATTTTTTAAAGTTTGGGTTTAAAGCTTACGGAGTTTAAAAAATACATCCAAACTTGATTGTTTCTGAGGTAACTCTTTTTTATTCTGTTTTTATGCATCTAGAACAATAAGACTGAGAGGTAGGTTGAGCTTTTGGTCTCGGCAGCGCTAAGAGAGGTTTTGCTTTTCAAAGCTCTCTTAAAGGAAATGATGTTGTCAAGAATTGCGTGGGGACCCTATTCCATTTCTACAACCGAGTTAGCTCCGTTATTTCTTTTTCTAACAAACAGAATTTGGAAGTTTGTTTAGTTAAAGGAAATGAATTTTCTCCGGTCCTCAATTTTGACTGGACGGGATAGTTCAAATTTGATCGTCTAAATAGTCTAAATTTGTTCAGAAACTCTTACCTGTTATACTTAACTCTTACCGATAAGAGTTTACAAGCAAATCTAAACTAGTGATTATACTAATCTATGATCGAGATTTGGACTACCCTGTCGGGTCCAAAAATTTGGACCGGAGATGATCCGAACTCTTACTTAAATCACAAGATAATGTGTCATTGGATTGTGAAATGATAGGTGTGTTTTTGTTTTGATACTTTTTTATCGTTTATGGGTGCTAATTTCACTTTTATAGAATTGACTGTTGAACCTTTTCGGAGGCAAGGATATAAGATTGGAGTCCTCCAAACGATCAAATGGATGGATTCCAATTCCCTGGGATACCCAATCTCAATCACTATCATCTAGTGTTATTATTTAACTAAAGTTTGGCCACAATAATATCTTTGTTCTTGATAAGGTCAAGATCGATATAGTATGACATGCAAAATGGGTGACAATTACACCCCAAAAAAGTCAACAATCTTTTTTTTTTATATGTAATAATTGTACTCTAAATATTACTAGTTTTTTTTTCATTCGATATATATTAGCAGGGGCTAGCAGAGGAGTTAATTCAGAGGAGGTCTAGAAGCGATCCATAGCCCTAAACCCCAAATGTCTCTGCCCAGATTCGAACCCTGGTCTCGCTTGTCAGAAAATCAGGAGTAACCGCTAAGCTATAAGTCATTGGTTAAATATTACTAGTTGATTGGGAGACATATTATGATCCTTTTTTGAGGCATGAAAAATTCGGTGAATCTAATACAAGTTCTATGATTTGATTAATAGAGTTCCAAAAATTGCAAAATATAATAAGTTGTTAAATAAGTACTTTTCACAATGTTTAAAAGCAACAAGGTATTGAGAGGAATGAAGCGAACTCTTTGGGTTAAAAGAAATTAACGTTTACGTAATTTCCGTATATACATTCCTTCATTTTTCTTTACTATTCCCTCCGTTCCCATTTTTTGTTCTCTTTTGGGAGACTGTCCCACTTTTTAATTGGTTACTATCTTATAATTTATAATATTCCAGGTGATTTTGAAAACTTAGTTTAATAAAAGTAATTGGAATATAGTATCAAACAAGATCCATATTATATATAAAAAAAATATATTACAAAGTGAAAAATATAAACGTTTTCTACCCGATTATGATTGAAGGAGGGACGAAAGAACTTGGGACAATTGGTAATACAATGCATGAGTCATTTGTGCGAAGCTAAAATAAACGAAAAATCAACATATATAAATTTGTGAGTAGGTAAATAGGCCTACTCAATAAGTCTTTAACTAACTAATAGGCCTTTAATTTTATTGCCAATTTTTCTATATAGAATTACAAAAACTATATGTGTATGATTTTGTCACCGCGCTGCCCTACCAAAAAACATACAGAATAACCCAACGAAAAGAAAATTAAAAGAGCACCAACTTATTTATTACTTTCATTTTCATATATTTTCAGGTCTACCGTTAATTTATCAAGTCCATTTTGTACTCTTATTAGCTAGTTTAGCACTCCTAACACAACTAAGAAGGTAATTTGACTGGGAGCCAAGATAAAATGGGATCGAAAACACCATTTTTTTAATATTTTTTTTTGAAAATGTCAAAAGATCGAAAACACCATAAAAGGGCGCAAATTCACAATTGTAAAACCAAACAATACTAGGGGTGTGTGTGAGAGAGAGAGAGTGGATGAGACTGTGTGGAAACTGGAAAGTATACCAAACAGGCTGTGAACAGGGAAACAATCATTCACCAGTGACCCCATGGAACCAAAAAAAAAAAACCCCACGTAAGGGTGGCCCACCAAAAAACTAGCCGGTCCAGTTTGATGGGATGGGTGGGGCCGAGTGGGAGTAGGGTCATAAACACCCACCACCGATCTTTTTTGTGGTGCCAGCAAATGACCCTCTCGATGTAAAAAGGAAAATGCTAGAGTCCGCGAAGGATAGTGTGTGTAAAATGCATCTATATATAAGCAAGTTCGGTCCTGAGATTTTTGAAGCCCTAAGCAAAATTTTATAATGGGATCTCTTATTTGTTTTATATGTATTAGTTGTTCCTCATGAATCACAGGAGAGCATCACGGTTAAGTAGCTTGTTGCTTGGTACATAGGTGATCTACCTTAAGGTCTCGTGTTCAAGCCTTTTGGCTGTCAGCTTTATGCCTATTTTGACAATCCGAACCGTTCAGTGCGTTTAAAAGCATGTTTTTAAGGGCCTACGCAAGGATTCAGCAAAACAAATACTCTGAAAGGCTTGATCTGAGCAATTTTTCATATAAACCGTAGATATATATGTTTTTTGAAAACCCGCTTGGATGAAGCCCTTTCGGGTACTTTTTTTTTACAAATCCTCGCATGAACCTTTAAAAAAACACGTTTTAAACACATTGAACTGATCGGATCATCGAAATTTGATCCAGAAATGGGAGTACCACACTTCCAAAAAGTGTAGGATCCCACATAGGAAGTTAAGTGTATATATATATATATATACAATAATGATCTCCTAAGGACTACCTTAGCCAAATAAAATGCGGACCTACCATTTTTTGATAATCCGAACCGTTCAATGTGTTTAAAATGCATTTTTAAGGGTACCCACGAGGAATCACAAAAAAAAATGATCGGGAAGGGCTTCATCCGAGCAGGTTTTCACACAAGCCGTAGATAATATTTTATGAAAAAGTGCTCGGATGAAGCCCTTCCCGGTCATTTCTTTTTTGTGATTCCTCGCGATTACCCTTAAAAATGCGTTTTAAACACATTGAACGGTTCGGATCATCAAAATTCAATCGGGAAATGAAAGTCCGTATTTTATTTGGCTAAGGTAGTCCTTAGGAGATCATTATTGTATATATATATATATATATATATATATACTAGCGAATGACCCGTGCCTGAAGGCACTCTACTGAACAAAATTTTGGTATGAAATACTTGAAAGATATTTCGATTCCATGAAGTTGCAGTTAAGCTAAATTTTAGCATGAAATACTCGAAGCTTTCCTTTTCAATTATTGTTGTTACTAATTGAAGAGAGAGTGGAAATTTGTATTACCAAATTGGTAATCATGAGTAAGGAAGGGGGGAGAGAGAGAGTATCAAAATAAGCAACGTTTTTGGGTTCTCAAGTATAGCTGACCATTTAGGGCTAGCGTGAAAATCAATCTCTACCATTCATTAAATCCAAGGGCTGAAAATATAAAGAATTCAAAAAACTGAGCCCTTTTATAATATAGATATGTCATTTGATATACATTAGTGGTAGATTAGCGGGAGAGTTAATGAGTTAGTCCAGAGCAATCTAGAAGTTATCCATAGTCCAACACCTCATATGCCTCTGCCGAGGCTTGAACCCTGATTTCGCTTATGGAAGAACCAGAAAATAACCATTAGATTACAAACCCTTAGTAAAAAGTATATTGTACAGTGTATTTTTTTTTTTTATCTTTTATTGTACTTAATGAAAACCTTGTAGACTTTCGTTAACATGAAATACTATCTTCCACTTAATAAGCGGACGATAGCAAAACCCAATAAATAAAAAGAGCAGAGGAATGATCCACCTGTTTGTCAGAGATTTAATTGTACATTGGTTTAGCCAATGAGCAGCAACTGGGGCCCACCACCTGACCAACCACCTGGAAACTGATAAGGCTCCCTGGGCCCCACCTGTCCTATTTACCCCATCTCTCTCTGACAAATAATATGAGGAGAAAAAAGAAAAATATCTTTTAATCATGGATGCAGTAAAACGTGAGATTCATGGTAGATATAGAATCAGAATGAAAGCAGTCTTTTTCTTAAAAACATAATACTATTACTCTATTAAAATATTCAGTAACATACAGTTTCAATTACTGAAGATTACTCAGCTAAATTAAAAGAAAAAACTCATTCAGGTTTGATACATCGGGTTAGGCCCTAGGCCGTAAAAGAGTAATTTATGTGAATTTTTTAATTTTGGGTTGGATGATTTGCGTTTGAAACTATTAATAAAGGTGCGCGAAAGTTGCTCTGGACTATTTTAATTGTCAATAATAAAAAAAAACCCAACTCCTTGTTAGTGACAATTCTCTTTAGCATTACATAGTAAACAAAGCCTATATGAAATTACAAATAGGTGTAGGTGGTGGGGGAGGGGAGAATTGCACAAACAATGATGATAAGATATTGAGTAGTGAAAAACCAAATGAGACTTTTTAAGCAAAAGAGAGAAAAAAAGATGATGAAAACAATCAATACCAATGTTAAAAATAATGCCTTCTCTCAAACCCTAAAAAATAGTAGGTACTATTAGTCACACTTTTTTTTTCTTCTTCTTCCAAAATTCAAAAACTCGAATTCTCTGAGCAAAATCAAACCTCACGTGTGTTACACATCAAACTCGCACAACTTGGCAGTGATGATGATCTACGAGTGGTGACTAGCCGAATCGTGTCGATCGTCACCTCCGTGATGCGAATGGGAACCGCTCGGTTGCGAATCCGAAATACTTGCTGGCCGATACGGGTTTAATCCTGCGAAAAGACCGAATTGTCCTTCACTTATACCACCACCACCACCGCTTCCGCCACCACCACCACTGCTACTCCCGATTCCCGCGCCCAATTGCTGTCCAGGCAATAGGGCAACAGGGGTAGGAAAATTCATAAAATGCAAACCACTAGACATTGTGCCTCTGTACAAAGCACTAGCATTATTCATCTGTGGAAATGTCCAAATTGGGTCTCCACTAATCACTGGGTTGCCAGAATTGGCCACCATCCAAAAATTCGCCGGCACCGAGGCGTGACTCGCCGCAGCCGGCATAGCCCCAGCTGCGCTCGACTGCAGCAAATAATTCCCCAATTGGTGCTGTTGCTGTTGAGCCATTTCCAACTGCTCCGCCCTCCGTTTCCGCCCCATATTCTCCTCCGTCTCCGTTAAATCTAACGACGTGCTCTCCTCCTTGGCTTGAAACAGTGAATTGTTACTATTGGGGGACTGGAAATTCAAAAACGTCGACGTCGAAGAAGACAGATTGAGATTACTCCGGTGCTGCGGCGGAGGCGGGAGAGAGAAATTGGGGTTGAAGTAGGTGGATCGGAGCTGAGACGGTATCGACATGGTGGAGCCGGAGCTACGGAGGGAGATATTCAGGGAAGTGAAATTCGCAGGGATCGTGCCAGTACCCGTGGCGGCGATGACGGCTGGCTCGGCTTGCTGGAGGAGCCACTCGATGGTCTCGCCGTCGGATTTGTGGCCGAGCTCGCGCGTGAGCTGGAAAACCCTGGCGGCGCAGAGGGCAGGCATGCGGATGCGACGCCCTCGGCCGTCTACCTTCGTGTGTCGGTCCTTGGTCGAGGTTCGCTTGGGCGCCGGCTTCTTAGACTGCTCAGCTGTGGTGGCGGAGACGACTTGGAGCTGCTGCTGCTGTTGGCTCGAGCTGTTGTTGTTGTTGTTGTTGGACGTCGACCAATTAATGGGGTTTGTTTCGTTGTTGGCGGTAATGGAGAGAGAAGGGTAGCCGGAGCTGGAGGCGGCTTCTTCGTCTTTCTTTTCGAGTAATTGGAATGGGAAATTCGGCCTGTGTAGATGGTGATCATCACTTCCCTCCATGTTCACATGAGAATTATTCTCTTTCTCTCTCTCTCTCTCTCTCTCTCTGTATCTTATCGCTAAAATCTTCTTTTTATGAGAAATAGTGATGGGATCATATTTTAATCTCTTGTGGGTCTAACACAAACAATCTCTCTCTTCTCTCTCTCTCTCTTAAAAAAAATAAGGAGGTATGATTTCTCTCGCTCTTTTGTTGCAGTGGAATTCCTTTCACATTTGGTGTGTTGGAAGAGAGAGAGAGAGAGAGAGAGAGGGGATAAGGGAGGAGGGAAACCTTTAGCTCTTTAAAAGCAAAGAAAAGAGATAATGAGTGAGAATTATAAGGTGACCTTTAAAAAGCAAAAAAAAACTATTATTTTTCCCAAAAAGAAATGGAAAATATGCTTTATTGAGCTCTTTCTGTAATTCATAATTTTGGTTTATTTTTTTAAAACTTCGTGATTCTCCTTTTCTTTCAACAGTGCTACGTATTCAAACACAATATCTCGACAAAACACTAAAATGAGAGCAGGACACATATGTGGAGCCGATCTTATGTATGGGTCCCTTTCCCATATGAGTGTTGTGTTAGGATATTGTGTTCCGATGTTGTATCCGTATTATTTTGGTTTTTCTTTTTTAGGCTTATCTCCATTTTTTATCCCTACAAAATGTTGTGTTTTGCATTTTCATCCCTACGATTTAGTTGTTCCAATTGCATCTCCATAGTTTTACGTTAAATCAATTCCGTCCTCGCTGTTAATTCCCTAATGAAAATGGCTTACATGGCAGTAACGAAAAACGCATGTGGAGTCTTAACCGAAAGTGTAAAACGGATTGCGGGGCTCTTTTTTAGGTTGCACGCGAATAATCAGAACCGTTCATTAATTTTTAAATAATTTTTCAAATGTCACTGCAAAAATTCAACTCAATTGGGTATGCGTAAGTGAGTTATCCAATATTCAAATTTCACATTCAGAAATTAGGATCCTGAATTGTGAATGAAAACTTGAAGTTTAGATCAACAATTTACGCATATCCAATTGAACTAATTTTTTGCAAGGACATTCGGAAATTTATGTAAAAATTAATGAATTGTTCAGATTACTCATCTGGGATCCAAAAATGAGCCCCACCAGTCATCGTACATTTTCATTAAAAGTCCACGTACATCTTAGGTTACCAGGTGAACTATTTCTGTTAGGAAATTAACAGCGAGGATGAAATTGATTTAAATTGAAATCATAAGAATGCAATTGAAACAATTAAATCTGAATGGGCGAAAATGATATATGTGACATTTTTTCGGGACCTAAAAATGGAGAAAAGTTTTTATTTTTATTTTTATTTATTGTTGGAGTTAATTGATGTGGGGGGGTTGTGCTTTTTATTGTGGTTGGACAGCCCCTTTGGTTCAGACACCACGTGAGGTGCTCTTTTTATCATGCAATCCATAAAGACAATGGTGGCCTGAGGTGGGTCCCAATCCCCAAGTCAAAAAAAATTTAGAAAAGGAAAAGATTGATGGGGTGGGTCCCCATCTTATTTCATGTAATCATCCCTTCGGCCTTTGTTTTGCACCTTTGCTGGAGTTGGGGGTTGGAACTTTGGGATTCCTCAAGTTTTGCCTTTTTCCCCTTTGGCCCCCCATTACAAAAATGTTTTGGGATTAGGGTTTTTCTGCCATTTTGCTACCAGTTGAACACTTTGTTTTATTAGGATCATAGGATGGGATAAAGTGGGAATAGTACAGATTTTCTTGACTAATTGTCATTGAACTAATCAGTCCCTACTCGAAAAGTTTCGTTTTCTTTGGGACCGATTTAGAGTGATGGGGACGAAAATCTACCTAGGTACGGTCCTTAATTTCACACTAGCTAGTCCAAATTAAACTAGATTTTGTCGCATGTTTGCGCGTTGCACAATCCGTTGATTCGACTGAATTATCTGGAGTATAAGCCAAAAACTTTGCATGGGATGCTAATGTGTAAACCCTATTCTACCTATCCAAGCACCAACGGAAGAAAAATCGGAGTTCTCAAAATAAATAAATAATTGAATCCTATCTCTAATTAGCATATATGGTCCAGTAATGTAGCATGGCCTGGCTCGACTCGGCTCGTTCTTGAGATAGTTTGAGTTTGTACGGTAGATTGAAAACCTTGATTGATTTGAGATAAGAGTATTGCCTATTCATCTGGTGGAGTGATTGGCTCCGTTTGGTATTTTTACTGAAACTTGAGTAAACAGTGAAAAGAGTTTTACATGTTTCATTATTTGACATTTACTAGTTTTCCTTCTTGGACATATGCGCGCAAGACAATAGTACAGTGTAAAATTAAGTAGCTAAGTCAACATCATCCAGCCAACCGAATGATAATACGTATATAGATGACCTTAAACATCTAAGGCCGTATTCCACTAACTCAAAAAAATTAAAAAGCCAGTTTATTCCTAAAATCGAGACAGTCACTCTCTCACAATACATCACATAAAAAGTCGTGAAAAACCAAAAAACCAAAAAACCAAAAAACTCTCTTAGCGGAACACCCCCTAAATCATTATTATGGAGTACTACTAAGTCTGTATTTAGTGCATTAATTAATATGCCTATTAATTAATGTCAAGAAGCATGATGTATCTAAGTTGCCAACATGATTTCACACTAAGTACCCAAGGATTGGCCATGTAATTTTTTTTTTTCGTCATTCCTAATCTATTATATGGGGAGGGGGGAATCGGACTCGATCCCATGCATGATTCAGTGTGGGACATCAAAAGGCTCTGCCACATGAGCTGGTCATTGGAATTCAGGAGTTTGCATGCCGTTCAGATCTTAATTAAACTCGAAATATCTCGGATGGTATCAAGTCTTCTGATGTCAATCCATACAGCAATTAAATTGTTTCAATTTCAAATAGGTCCCCTACTAGTAAACTATGAGATTGATTCACCAAAAATTAGTCGAGACATATCCGGACATAATGAGATATCAAAAGAAATATAATTAATGTCTCGCTACAGCATAAGTATGCAATTGGATAGGGCATGATTGTAATTTTCTTTAGACCCTCCTATATATGCTGAAACCATAAATATACAAGAACCAGTAGTAACCTACAAATCCTGAGTTAGTGGCCGTTCTCCAATGAATTTTATAAAGATTTGATAGAGTTTGATTTTATCCATTCATAAAAATATTTCATAAAATCTCATATTTTTTAACGCTAACACCACATTGGATTTGGGGTAGCATTACATAAGAAATGGTAGCCATGAGGCCCATGAGTACTGCATGGTATGCCACTCTGTAAAGAAGTCAAAATTATTCAAATACTTGTTTAAACCTTTCGTCTGACAGTACGACATTGAATATAATATATTCTCAGTTCCGAATGGTTTTGTGATGTTTCCATTAACATTTACCATGTCATCATTTTTGGTAGATAAAAAATAATCAAATACTTAAATCATACCTAATCATTCAGTGGTCTTAGTTTCCTAGTATATATATTTACACGAATCCCCTTACTTCTTTTGACTCTTGCTTGAACCTTACATGATAAAATTATATTCCCTCTTATCACTTTTTAAATGTTTCTTTTGAAAAAAATAAATTTTTGTAGACGTTAAAAAATATATTTCCGTAGAGTATTTTACTTTTTTTTGTACCAAATTCAAGTACTCAATGAGCACTTTAATTGGTATAAAACAAATTAAAAAATTATATAGAGAAATATATTTGTTAGGGATTTGAAACTGCACGTATTTTTATAGTGGACATTTAAAAAAAATGGAGGGAGTAATATTTTCTCGACAAAACAAACGAGAAGAAGAACTCGTACCTAATCATAAAATATTCGTGTTTAATTTGTCACTACCGTTATTGATAAAATTAGGCTAAAGTTACTTCTAGCTAATTGAAAATGTTCTAAGCCGTACATGGAGTTCACTACTTGCATCATTTTATTTTTTTTTCCACTTTCGTTTCTACTGTGAAATTTAGAAGTGACTCCTAAGTTAATTTATAAATTTATAAAAGTGCAAGTATACAGCTTTTCTTCTTCTCTTTTTGAGAAACTACCAATTAGCCCACCTATGTATGATGTGTGAGTAAAAGAGTTAGTGTATGTGTATTTTTTTTTTCCAACCTGACCGTAAAACAATTACATGTGTGTATATATATATTTTTCCTTCTCTTGAAAAATTACTGTCCGTGTGTGTGTGACAGTGAAATATTTATTTTTTCCCACTTTCTGTTTTCTCCTTCGTTTCTTTTTTTTTTTCTCCTCTCTTTTTTTCCCTCTTTATTCCCCTTTTTTTTCCTTAGCTGTCGTGTGTTATGTGTGCCGTGTGTGTGTGTGCTGTGAAGGGGTGGAAATCAACCTATTTATACTAAAAGGCCAACTCTAGAACTATCAATTCATTGGATGAAGGCCTAGTCCACATGCAGTGGATAATCCAAGTGAATCCCTCCTAATAATTACGGGGAATTTTGCCAAATCTAATCGCGCCACCTCGACCAATTCCGGAAGTTTTATACTTGGCCACCAAGCACCCAATAGAAGGGCGCCACCTCGCTTAGTTTCCGGAAGGCCTTCACTTGGGCTCCAAGGCTAGTCACCTCGCGGCGACTTATGCTGCATTCTCGTGTCCCAATGTTGTTAGCAGGATTGAAATAATGTCCTAAAATGTTCTAAAAAATTTGACACATACCAAAAAAATATGCTCTTTTATTTTATAAGCGTTAAATTATACAAAAATATATTTTCTAATCCTAACGGTCAGCAGATGACCAAAAATTAATTCCTTCTATCATTTTATCTGTTATTAAAAGTCGGGATGTTATAGTGACTTAGCCAGAACAAAATTGATATAAAATAATTCAGAGTCGCCACTTGACAAGATTTTGGGTGTGTCAAGCCACATTTTAAATAGATATTTTGAAAAAGAGGAATAAATATCTCTGGTCGAAAGACCCGGTTTGTTTGATATAAGTGACTCGGTTTTTGCTTTGTCTGTGATTTTAGAGAAGAAAATGTTTGATAATTCACTATTACGTATAGCGAAGCCGGAGCACCCTGGCCATTTTGGTACTCTAAACAAACTTTTCAAAAACGTATGAGTAAAGACTTGCGAGGATGGTAAATAATGACATAAATATAATGAGGAGAATAAAACTACTCCCTCTGCCCCTTTTTAAATGATCTGCTTGGGAAATGTGTATTTTTTTGGACGTTAAAAAAGGCACCTCCATATAACGTTTTTAATTTTTTTTTGGCACCAAATTAAAGTACTCAATGAGCACTTTAATTTGGTATAAAAAATTTTAAAAATAAATAGAGAAATATGTTTTTTAGGGGTTAGAAATTGCACGTATTTCTATATGGATCATGTGGTGGGCTGGATTTTAGGCCCCCGAATTAATTGGGTCAAACTAGTGGAGCATGCTAGAAAGGAGCGCGACATGGACGGACTAGGCCCAGTTGGGATGGATATGGGCGGAATGAAAGTCCGAACGGCATAAAGAATCTTCTGGAAGGTGCTTAACTTGAGATAGGAGTCCGCCCTAATTGGGCGAGCTACATTGTGGAGTCCGCCATAATAGGGGAAGCTACCTTGATAAGCATTATCGGATGACCCGATAAGGGAGAAGCTTCAGAGACGGAAATCTCGCTGAGATTGGAGTCCGCCCTAATCGGGGAAGCTATCTTGATAAATGTAATCAACTATCCCGATAAGGGCGAAGCTCCGGAAATCTAGGAATACGAGTGTATCTTGGACGGACTAGCTATCTTGGATGCCAAGTGAGGAGAGCCTATAAAAAGGGATTTCACTCTAAACTAAAGGTACACACAATCATACTCACAAAACCCTAGTTTCCTCTCTCCTTCTATATTCAGTCTCTGACTTAAGCATCGGAGGGGTATTCCGGCCAAAACTCGGCCGGGTAGCCTAACGTTCTTTGAGTCTTGCAGGTGCTCTCGCCATAACTACCTTACTCAGCGCGACTTTCGGTGGCTTGCTTTCCTAAGGTGAAAACCTACCCCACCACATTTACTTAAAAGGGACGGAGGGAGTAATACTCTGTCTGAAAATACATTTATTGCTTACATTTAAAATAAAAGGAAAATATATACAAAAGAAGGATTTGGACCGTGCCTAGTCTAGGGGTTGTCTACGTATCTCCGGCCTCAGGAGAATCAGGTTTCACGTAGTTCGAAAAAACAACTGAAGTTCTAGAAAAGTTAAGAATTTAGCCAGAGAGGCACAGAGGCATTTCTACTGTACATAGAGGACAATGTCTAGACTCTAGCTGGGGTCAAAATATGTATAAGGGAACTCTGAGACATCTCCAGAAGGTTCCAGGTCTGCAGAGGAGTGGGAAAACTACACAACTCAGTGGGAAGAAAGTGGAAAAATAGTCATCCAGGGCCGCCGATAGCTGACGGGTGGTCCCGGAATATTTTTGGGCGGCCATAATGCTGAAAATGGGTTCAAAAGATTGCTTGTACGTCCATAGGAAAAAAATTAAAAAATCCCGACTAGAGCAAAAAACTTACAGCCGGCGGGCCCAGAGATATATCCAGTACAGATTTAAAGAGTGAAAACGAGTATAGAAAACTCAGGAGATTTTTTAGTAAAAAGTTGAAAAATTTCGGCCGAAGCCAAAAACTGGCAGCCGGTGGGCCCAGTACATATCCGGTACAATTTTAGAAAGTAAAAATGAGTCTAGAAGACTCAGAAGACATTTCAGTAAAAAATTGAATTTTGTCGCCCGAAGCCAAAAAATGATGCTGAAAATAGATTTTTGAGACTCGACGGGTATTTTGGTGTAAAGTTGGAAATTTTGGTTTCGGGGCAGTGGACAACTGTCGGCGTGTCACGCTCTAAAATTTCCAGCTAAAGTAATATACAGTTCCAGACTTTTGAGTAAAATAATTTTGTTTTAAGAGCTCATCCAAATGTAGTCATTTGGTTACATCGCCGAAATCCCATAAAAAATAGAAAAGTGAATCAAAAATTAAAGTTAAGTACATTTGTCCGAGTTAACCAATCGCATTGACAAAAAGCAACTAAACAATGAGCACAATGATATACATGGAAAACCCCTAAATGAGTAAAAACCATGGGAAGAAATCTAACGTATGTAGTTATAAGCAATCTAACGTACAATTGTGAATCCTTACCAATTGCCGTAAGATCTACTTGAGAATCCTTGTTCAACACAATCAGTGATCGCCGCTACCTTGAATCCACAAGCCTTCTGTTAATTTGCCTCCAGAAAATACATGAAAGGACTTGAACTAGCATAGGAATCCTCTTTAGGGCTTTTCTCAAATAGATTAAAAAAGACATAAAAACCTCTTGGAAGACGGATGCGATCAATGATCCATTGATCGCATCTGTCTTCTACGATACAAAGCAAAGAACGCTCTAGGGTGTTTCTATGTTGCAACCATTGAAAACGGTTGCTCTGATACGCTCCACGAATGTTTTGACCTATGACTGATGCATATATAGGCTATTGTATCGCGCAGAAGTTGCTCGAGCATTTTGAAAGTCGCTCCAACACTTTCTGTCCAGTAAGGCCTGCTAGAAAATGTGGCTGAAAGGGGCTTGTGCCACTTTCTGAAAATAAAAAAAAATTGCTGCCCTTATACTTCTTGATGCCCCGGATCACGATGCAACTATACTATCGCACTTTAGTGTTCAATACATGTTCAAAATAATTTTTTTCACATAATTCCTAAACAAACTCTCTAAAAAAATAAGTAAATAAAATACAACTTCATAAACTAGATGTAGATAAGTATTTGTTTCGTTAATGGAATTACCAACACAAAGGAGCTCGGTTTTTTGGAGCTTTACAATAAATGTCCTCTACGATTGAAAATTTGTAACAATATTTAGTGCTGAAATTTGTCCACGATTTTGCGATTCTAATTAATTTGATGTTTCAACTTAATTTTCCTGATGAACTTCGACTGTACTGTATGACAATATATCACAACTGTATTATTCAAGTTTTGTAATGATGCAATGCTATTTAAGAGTGGTGGGGTCTTGTTGGTTGTTGTTAACTTTCATGATTGTCCAAGTTTGGAACTCTTTTTAGCCTCAGCAGGTCTGCACCTATTGTACACTTAAAAAAGATACTAAATTATTTCCAAAATTGAGGAATATGAAAAATCAAAATAATAAAAGGCCTGTTGGACCAAACCTCTTTTCTCATCTTAAATTCTTTTCTAGGAAAACTCAGAAAACAGAGATTCATAAAGTTCACCTATTCCTATTACGGTTTCATGAAATGCAGTCAAAGGGTTAATATTTTTGTTGTTACGTAAAAACAACCTTATGGTTAAAAAATGGTGGCTTGTGGTGCTTGGTTTCTGCATTTTTGTAGAGTACTCCCTCCGTTCCAAAATATTTGCCCCCTACGAAACTACGTGCAATTTTTAAACTAAAAAATAATATAGTTACAAAAATGATTTTCTAAGCAATATGGATCTTGTTTGATAGATCTCATTGAGAATTTTAATATGGTGCAAAAAAAATTTGAAAATTATTTTGGTAAATACATTATTTTTTAGTTTGAAAATTGCACGTAGTTTCGTAGGGAGCAAACATTTTGGAACGGAGGGAGTATGTAATAGCCGGTTGATACTTTGTTGTTCTTTTGGTTTCTTTGGTCGTCATCTTGCCTACCATTTCCTCCCCGGTGCGTGTTATTCCCTTTGGATACTTGTAACGCCCCGAAAATTGGGTACGTTAATAAATAAATTTCACAATTTATTTAAATAGAAAAGCAAACTTCATTAAAATTTCCAAAGACAAACTTAATACTCCAATAATCTTCAACGGAAAAACTAAAAAGTTAGCTAACTTATTACAACTGAAATAAATAGAATCCTGACACATGTCCGAAAAACTTAAACATTTTTTTTTAGAGTTCAACTAAAAAGGAATAAACAGAGCCATCTAACTAGACATCTACTGGTAACGCCATGGTTCCGCCACTTCATCCCCATCTAGCTGCTCCATTGCCTCAAAATCAACAGACGGCTCCACATCTCCTTCTGTAACTGGCGTTGGGGACACCAGAGCCACAAAAGTAGCACCGTGAGTGGTAAAATTACACTCAATAGGGCACCCGAAACTACCCCTTTACAAAAGAATATTCATGCAACAGGTAAACATATAAAATCGTAATTTTTTTTAAACATTGACAATCCATACTTGTTAAACTTCTCAACACGGTAGATTTAGTATATCCATCATAGATTCTCAAGTTCCACAATCCAAAACTTTATGCACCTCATGACTTCAGTATATCATACCAAATCATAAAGCTATCCGATATCGGTTCCCATCCACAATATAAACAATCTATTGGGCTCCCGTCCACCATGCCTAACTCTCCAGGCCCATGGCACGACTCAATACCTCTGGGAGTATATTGCGATAATTGGCTCAAGACCCATATCGGATACAACGTCCCAATCCCCAAATTCGATAACCGAACTACACATCTTTTATCCGTCTACTTAATTAATTAAAATATTCAATTAACATAAATTTAAGGGGTTCGAAAGCACCAGTAAGCCAAACAGTCACATACGTCCATTTATATCACGAAAAGAAAAATTAAACGAAAACATCAACTTTCTCGGTAAATATATGCTAGATTATTCCTATCACTAAAAATAGCAAACGGGTTCCAAAAATTACGAAATTTTACAGAGAGATAGTCCATCAAATTTGACCCTAGGTTACTGTTTTGAGCAAATACTAAATCCATTCTTAAACGGAGCAAAATGGTGTTTTAAGTTGAAAAGTGAATCTGTCCCGAAACTGTTCAGTTCAGTCAACTTCGAAACTTCATAATTAACTCCACGTAACTCCGATTGAGACAAGTTCTATATGAAAGTTGCTTTACTTTTTGAGATCTACAACTCTACTGTCTTACATTTTCCATGGTTCTGACCCGAAATTACTCAAATTTACAGGAAACGAAACTATGCATAAATCTCGCGGTATTTTATATTTTACACAACTCTAACCACACGATTCGCTAATGATTCAATCTCCACAAAAATCATACTAATCTATCACTTCTCTATTCATCCAAAAGTATAGGATATACACATGAATCACGTAAACAATATTCCTAAGTAAAAGTTAAGTTTCGAAATCCCTACCTTTCTTCCGACGACTAAGCGCGATTAAACGGAAAAGAATCAAGAATGCCAGTGACCGCAAATATTATTCTGAAAACAGCAGACTTAAGATGAAGAGATTTTTACAGCCATGTAATTGAAAGGAAGAAATTGAAAATCAATTTATTCAAAGAGATGGGAAATAAGTACATGAAATAGTGTTTGAATAGTCAACAAGAATAAAATAATGGAAAAAGAGAAAGGGAGAAAGAA